>JAGEOH010000561.1:5000-32500 GCA_032207245.1 Pardosa pseudoannulata
TTCTTCGTAATTGCAAAATTTCACTCGAGATAAAAACAAATTACTGGAATAACACCTAAATGTTTATTTCTTTCTGTTAACTTAGTGTTTTAATTAATAATTAACCATTTTTATTAATCTCACATTCATTGAAATTTCATGCACTAATAAATTTGAGATGTAATAGTTATGTTTGTAACATACTATAAAAAATTACGTACTTTTGCAACTTATGGTATCCGGATCAAATGATAATGTTTTGTCATTGCACTGACATTCCACTGTCTCCTGTTTAATGTTGTACACACATTCGGCATCGGTACCGCACACTTTTGTATCACAATCAGGTATCTTTTCACAAATGCCTCCTTCAGTTCCAGGCTTGCATTGACAGTACTTAAGGCCATCATCGTTTGTTGCACATTCTGCTCCATTTCTGCAGTCGTCTTTTGTGTTGCAAGGTTCTAAAAATGAAAGTTTTTATTTATCAGAAATAAATATTATTGATGTAGTTCGTAACACAAATAATCTCATTTTGCATCTTGCCGAGATAATTAAACTATCAATGGTTAATTGGAGTAATGTGTATGTAGAAGTAACGTGACTTCTCTTCGAAAGCTGGTTTCCATTACCTGGATAAGGTGGACAATACACTTTGTATGCAAATTACTCATTAGTCAATAGTTTCCAGATTTATTTTTTCTAGAGATTAATTTCATGGAGAATTTATAAGTGGCAATATAATTATATAAGATGATCCCTCAGCAAGTCATGGCCAGTCCTGAATTCAAAAATTGCCACCACAATAGCTCTGGGAAGAAGGAGACATACACTCTTCTTTAACAGAGATGACTATTTCCTGCCAGAGTTAATGTATCTGCAATGACAGATTGGAGATTCGTTAGTATAGTCTCTGATAATACTTTTCATGTTCCTAAAAGGAGCACCAACAGTAGGTTGAATCAAATCCAAACCCTGCTTGGCGAGTGCGTCAGCAAGTTCAATTCCATAGACATTGCAGTGACTGGAATCCCATAGACATCGCAGTGAGCCATATCAACCCTTGATTCGATAAAATAGCTAATTCTATTTTTAATCTCAAATTCAAAGTGTGTTATGGTTAAGTTACAGTTGATAATGGTTTGAATGGTAGCCTTGGAATCAACAAACAAAATCTTATTTTATGTAGTATTTTCAATTGCTTTAAGGCCCCTACAAAATGCATATATCTCAGCATCAAAATTGTCCCAGAAATGTTCAACAACCTCCCTGAGTTGAAATATGTCAGCATACACACCAGAAATATGTGTCCCATTCCTATCAGAATATCTTTCATAAATGCTAAAGGAACTCTTTGAGACAGAGGCAATCAAATCCAAAAGGGCTTTTGCGTAATGAAAAAAGCCAGGGAAAAGATGAGGTCCAAAGAAAGGTTCGCGATTTAGAGACAGTTCCATATTGCTTGAAAGTTTATAGATAGTTGTAAGAAAGGTGTATTGAGTCTTTAAAATTTGTTGAGCTGGCTCATAACAAAATGTACTTTTACGAATTCTTCCGTCTAGGGATAAGGCACCTAGCAATAGTCTATCAGTCAGAATTGGTAAGTTAGTTTGTACTTCTGTGGCAGCAATAGGAGTTGAGAAAGCAACACCAGTTGTAAATCGAAGGGCACGGTTTTGGATAACATCTAACCTTGATAGGGTTGGAATATGAAGCTGAAATCAAAATCACTGCACCATAGTCAATAACTGGACAAATATATGAAATGTAGGTACTCTTGAATACCTTTTGAGATGACACTCATTTCACACCAGCTATTCTCTTTAAGAGGCCTAGAAAAGAGGCAACTCTTTAAGTGACTCGTGTGAATTTTTCTTTGATCTTTTCCACAAAAAGAATTATTTAACTGTTTTAGTAAACACTAAAAAAAATTAGATTTCGTCTGCTCATTTAAATCTAAAAAGATCAAAAAATAAAAATTTTATTAAAATTCATTAAAATAAAAATTTATAAAAAGTTTCAGAAAGAATTCATGAAATTCAACAAGTTCATAATTCGACAGCCGAAAACATTTATATTACCTGAAATCAGATACATTAAGTAACTTTTTATATCCCGGAATTTTTTGAACACGAAACTAAAAGAAACGTGACAGCTTCAGAAGGACAAAACGCGTGACTCCCTCTCATCTTGACAACCTAAGCTGTTGGAAAGGCCGGAGAGAGGATTGGTTTAGTGGAATACAGATTTTCGACTCGAAATTGAATAAATAAAAATTCCGCAATTTAATTTAAAATCTAAACAAACCCACCGAATCAATATGGATAAAGTCAAATTGGTAATACAAGTGAAAATGCTTAAAAACCGAGAACAATCATATTAGTCGAAACACATTTAAAATTTAAGCAAAAGAGGCTATAATATTTCATTTTGGTTACATTTAATAGTGTCAAATTCTAATATGAAAATTTATTGTATTGTCCTTGTGCTAAGTAATCACATGAACATTGATTTTTATTGTTGTATAAATATTTTTAAAAAAGTCCAGTTGAAAATAAGAAATCTATACCCATAACTTGGATTTTTGTTTAAGAAATGAAAATTGTTTCGGGATATAGAAACCAAAATCTCATGAAACGTGGCGAGTTTATAATTACTGAATCCCTAAATATTGTTTAAATAGTAATACAGTTAAACAATTTAAACCCTTTCCTAGATTTTTGAGTTCAGCGTGTAGCACATGAAAAGATAGTCTCACATACATATACGCATTTATAAATGTATTTCTTTTCACTTGAATTTTTAAAGCTTAGACACATTCTTATATTACTCGGATTACTAAATGTAACACAATAAGAATGCCAACATTCGATAACACTATTATTTTTAACGCCAAATCAATAATAGTAATCAGTATCCTTTATAACGGTGTAGGAATAAAAATTCGAGAACAGAGGTAAATAATAAATATAACATTTTTCATTACAGTTGGTTGGTTGGTTGGTTGGTTGAAGCTTAATGGCGCTAATTCCTCTAGGGACAAACTGCGCCAAACAAGATGAGGAAATAAACCAAAGACGAAATTTAGAAAAAATTTTGACAAAAGATAAAAAGACAGGATTTAAAAACAGATTAAAGTAACAAAAAAAAAAATTACATTCAACAGAAAACACGAAAACAAATTGAGTTATATACAGATTAACAAGATTTGAAAATTGAGTGAATTGAAAATTGAAAGATTAAAAAATTGAAAATTAGAAAATTGAAACACAAACAAAAATCATATTTCGGTATAAAAAAACCAGTTTGGACGAAGAAAGGGGGAACAAGTTTGGATGTGGAGTTTCCCCAATGATTAAATTAAGATTAGGAGATTGATTACCAAAAAAATTTTATATACAATGATTTAGAACAAACACAGGAAGTTAAAATATGTGCGACTGTGTAAGGTGTCTTGCAATACGCACACTGTGCAGGAGCTTCACCCAGCAAGAGATGGGCATGGGTGAGCCTGCAATGACCCACTCGAAACGAGTGAGTATTACATCATGTCCTAGAAGGGAGTTGAGGCCATTTAGTTATTTTTGTTTTAATTTCCCGCAGCTTATTTGAAGGAATGTTATCCCAGGAGATCTGCCATTTATTATGTAAAAGATCTTTGATGTAATTTTTCAAGTCAGGATAAGGTAGACCAGTGTTGAGAAAGTCGCTTGCAGACCTGGTAGCCATGTCCACAAGTTCATTGCCTTTAATGCCTACATGAGAGGGAACCCAGCTAAAAACTAGCGAGATTCCCATGGAAGTAAGGTTAGTTATTGTTGTAAGAATTTTGAAAATAATAGGATTATTACAGTTATTTGATTGCAATGAATTAAGAACACTTTGGGAGTCTGTATAGATAATAAAGTTTTTACTATTGTGATTCATCAATTCTTCTAAAGCCTTCAAGATAGCAAAGGCTTCAGCAGAAAAGATGGAGAGTTTAGGATGGAGTCTGTAGCTATTGATTTGATCTTTAATAAGGTATGCACAGCTGACATAGTTAGTGGATTTTGAACCATCTGTGAAGACAGAGGTGTAATTTTTATAATATTGCTTGTGATCTTCAAAAATTTGTTGATAAATGATATTGCTAGTTGAACTTTTGTCAAATGACTTAAAGGGGTTTATTATAGTAAAAGTAGGAGTGTGCCAAGGATGTATTCCAATAGCTGTGGGTATTGTATCTATATTGTCTAAGTTAAGATCTCTTAAAATTTCATTTATCCTTCCCTGAAACGGCAGAACACAAGAAGGTCTAGCATTGTATAATCTCTTGAGGTAATAATTGAGTGTATGTTGATGGATGGGATGGTTGATATAAGATGACGTTCTGAAGTAGTACTGAAGAGATAACATCTGTCGACGTAATTCAAGAGGAGCGTCACAGCAGTCAACGTAGAGACTTTCTACAGGAGATGTTCTAAAAAGCTCCGGAACACAATCGAAGAGCGGAATGGTGAATGGTATTCAGCTTTTGAAGGACAGAAACGCGTGCTGACCCATATACAGGACATCCATAGTCCAGTTTTGAGCGGATGATGGCATGATAGATCTTAATTAGGGAAGCGCGATCAGCTCCCCATGAGGTCTTAGAAAGGATTTTGAGGATGTTGAGCTTCCTTTCGCAATTTTTTCCGCAAGTTTGTGATATGGGGTGCAAAGGTAAGTTTTTTGTCAAAAATGACGCCGAGAAAATTCACCTCATTCACAATGTTGATGTTATTTCCAAGAAACTGGATCTCTGGGTCAGGGTGCAGACCTCTTTTTTTGCAAAAATGCACACAACATGTCTTTGAACTTGAAAAGCTGAAACCATTCTCCATCGCCCACTTACTGATCTTGTTAACTGCAGTCTGGAGTTGTCTGTTAATAAATCTCATATCCGCTCCTTCACATGAGATATGGAGATCGTCGACATACAAGCTTCCATTAACAGAGGGAGGTATCTCGTTCAGAATCCCATTAATTGCAATAATAAATAGAGTCACACTCAGAACGCTTCCCTGAGGAACTCCTTCTTCTTGAATAAAAGTGCGAGATAATGTATTTCCTACTCTAACGCGGAAATTTCTTAAGGCCAAAAAATTTTGAATAAAAATAGGCATATTGCCACGCAACTCTAAATTGAACAGCTGCTGTATAATTCCATGACGCCAAGTGCGGTCATATGCCTTTTCTATATCGAAAAACACCGACACCAAATGCTTCCGTTTAACGAAAGCATTCCGAATTCTGGTTTCCAACTCTATGATATTATCTAACGTGCTCCTTCCACGACGGAAACCACTCTGAAAATTTGATAGGTAATTATTTTCCTCCAGGTAGTATATCAGACGAACGTTTATCATTTTTTCAAGAATTTTGCATAAACAGTTCGTCAGAGCTATTGGACGGTAGCTGAGAGGATTCGATGGGTTTTTATCAGATTTTAGAATGGGGATTACAATAGCCTCTCTCCACGAGGAAGGGAAGCTATGTTCTCTCCATATTCTATTGTAAAGTTTTAGAAGGTTGAACATGGAAACTGAAGACAGGTTTTTTATCATTTCGTAGGAAATATTATCGGGACCAGCAGAAGATTTATGGACTTTATGCAAGGCTCTGTTTAGTTCTAAAATGGTAAAATCAGTATTATAGGGAAAGTTAAGCTTAGTTTGAAAGTTTATGGGTTTATCATCGACCAGATTTTTAAGTTTTGTAAAAGATGCAGAGTAATTTGAACTTGAAGATATATCAGCTAAGGATGAGGCTATTGTGTTGGCTATGTCATCAAGAGAAGTTATTAGGTTATTATTATAATTTAAAATTTGGATTTGGTTGTTTGGGTAAACGCCTGAACAGCGCTTTACTTTTACCCATAAATCTTTACTGGAAATGGAGGAAGTGATACTGCTTATATAGTTCACCCATGAATCTCTTTGGCTACGTCTTAAGGTGTGACGGAAAATACTTTTGCATTTCTTATAATTTGTAAAATTATCCGTCGTCGTAGGATGTCTTTTGAACAATTGGAACGCTTTTCTCTTCGCTTTATAACAAATTTTACACTCTTGGTTCCACCATGGCTTTGTTTGCTTTTGAGGACGACAGGAAGATTTTTTAATGGAAATATCAGCTGCAGAAATTATTGTTTCAGTTATATGATTTACTGCTTCATCAATAGTATTATTGTTGACCATGTCTGTAGAGATATTGGCTAGGATACGAAATTTATCCCAATCAGCGGAGCCTAGAACATAACGAGGAACACGCTGATTGGCATTAGAGCCACTATTGTGAGTTAGGATAATAGGAAAGTGATCACTATTGTAAAGGTAAGAATCCACTGCAAAATTCCAGAACGGAAAAATTTGAGGGCTGGATATTGCTAAATCTAGAGAGTGAAAGGTTCTTGTAGGAGAATGTAGGTAAGTAAGTTGATTTGTATTGTAGATGCACAGATCATGGTCGGATATTAGTTTTTCAATTTGTCGACCCCGTTTATTAAGGTTGGGGCTACCCCACAATGGACTATGGCCATTCAAGTCCCCAACAATAATAAAAGGGACTGGGAGTTGAGTAATAAGGTTATTAAGAGTGTTCTGGGAGATGATATTATTTGGAGGTATATAGAGGTTACAGACAGTTATTAGAGAGTGTAAGTGTATTTGAACAGCTACTGCTTGGAGGTCAGTGTTAATGTTTAAAGTTCTGAAAGGGTAGTCATGAGAAGTGAAGAGGGCAACACCACCACATACCCTGCCCCCTTCTAGGTAATCTTTTCTAATAGTACTATAGCGTTTTAATTTGGCTGATTTATTGCTGTCAAGCAGGGTCTCTTGAAGGGCAAAACAAACAGGATGGTATTTATTTACGAGGTCTCTGATATCAGAGACGTGACTTTTGAAGCCATGGCAGTTCCAAGACAAAAGCGCCATTGTAAAAGTTATGGAGGAAAAGGATGGAGATTATGTAGGTTGGGTCTTAGCCCACATTCCTTCTGAGTCCGAGGGATCTGTCAACATATCCTCTTCGGAAGTCACATAACCTTTGATGGAATCGTCCTCAGCAACTGGATGGTTTTTTAAGAAATTTTTGCTGGACATTTTACATTTCAAAGGTTTTTTGGAGGATTCGTCATCGTCGAAATCCTCCAGAAGGTTAAATTTATTTTTTATTTTTTCTTTCAGTTTTACAGCTGTAAGTTTTTGATGTTTGGGAGTCTTTTGCTTAGATGGATAATTAGTTATCTTTGCCTTTGCCTTTGATAAAATCTTATTTGATACTTGAGTTTTAGGATTTAATTTGTTTCTAGGTACGCGCTCATTTAATGGTTTTGGAACAATTATATTTTTAACTGTAAGAGCTTTATTTTCAAATTTTGAGGGTTGATCACGAGGAGATTTAGGGCTATTGGGTACGGTTGGAATATTTTCAGTTTGTGTGCTTATTGTTTTGCATTGTTTTACAGCTGCAGCAAAAGAAATTCCAGGTTTGGGCGTTCGTTCTTCAACTAGTTTCCGAGCGTTTGGATAAGAGCTGTTATTTTTCACTTTCAGTGCCTGTACTTCTTTTTCCAGTACCCACTTAGGGCAAGTACGGGAAAGGCAGGATGGTCTCCTTTGCAGTTGACGCATTTAGGTTTTGATTTGCAGTCAACGCCGTCGTGGCCAACTTCTGCGCAACGAGGGCAGGTAATGGAACCACGACATGATGTTTTAGAATGTCCAAAGCGTTGGCATTGAAAACAACGCAATGGACTGGGAACAAAGGGACGTACAGGGCATCGAAGGTATCCAGCATTTATATGGGAAGGCAACGATGGTGTGTTGAAAGTCAGTATTATATGTTTTGTCGGCAGTATTTTGCCGTCTCGACGGATGGTAATTCGTCGTACCGCACAAACATGTTGCTGTTTTAAACCTTCTAATATATCATCATCGGGGACATTGTACAATTCCCCCTCTGATATAACACCTCTACTAAAATTTAAACTGCTGTGAGGAGTGACTGAAACTAAAATATCTCCAAATTTAGTACATTTCATCAGATTAGAAGCTTGCTTCGTGTCTGCGACTTCAATGAGCAAGACACCAGATCTTAATTTTTTCACTTTCTTAACTTGCCCGACAGATGATGAGATACATTTATGTATCAGGAAAGGCGAGACAGAAAAGCTACCCTCCTTTCTCTGAACAATAAAAAAAATTTGGCCTGATCGATATTAACATGATTACAGTGCCCCTTTTGACCCAAGGGGAGAGGTTGTGGGGGGGGGGGGGTTGAAGATTCCATAATGAAAAGGAAGTTGTTCAGATCCCGGCGGCACCACCCACCATGGAGCCCAACAAGGGGATGCTAAACGCTCCCAAAAAGGGACATAAAGTCGCACCAGTGCTAACCGGGATCTATACGCGCACAGCTACCCCTTAAGCAGCCTCGACCCATTAAAGTGCCCAGCAGGTAACCGATTGCTTGGCCCAGGCCAGTGACAAAAGTCGTCCGACCAATCCGATTGATGTAGACGGGACCATTCTACACCACCCGTTTACCCGAAGCAGGGGCCAAAGTAATGTGTTGGTTTCCCTCAATTACCAGGATCCCCCTTTCCGGGGACACGGGTCTCCACGCACGGCAAACACGTGGGTGGTTAACAAATCGCGAGGTGTTGTGTTCAGAAAGGGAACACAACATATCGCGATAAGCCCTCACCTCCGAAAAGGTAACCACAACGAGGGAAAGGAAGGAAAAAGGAAGAGAAGAGAAGAGGAGAAAGGAAGGAAAAGGAAAAGAACAAAAGATCGCTGGGGTACCTCGGGATTGCGACACCCGTGTTTACCTAAAGTAGGTAAACCCCCTGAGGGGTTCATCACAGTTGTGTCTCTCACGGAATTTGTGGTAAAGTGATTAGAGCTTGTGGATATTTCGAACACAACATACATGGATGTGATGGATTTTCATTTAATCAAATCGCAGTAATCAATGTATCACTTTATTAAGAATTAGATTACAGAAATTTTTCGAAAAAGTAGTTCCATGACAATGTCTACCTGGCAAAATATTTATACAACTCCGTTCCGTAAAACTTATAAATTGATTTTTTAATTAAATTAGATGAATTATTTTGGGAATAAAGATAATTTTTAAAAATTTTTGCGATTCAATGATTTACACAACTACATTTTGCCATTAATTTGGAAATCATCCTATCTGCTTTTAAGATTTCGCGAATGTTTATTCTGATGTGTGTACTTCCTTTTCAACGAATTTTAAAAAATATGTATTCAGTACATATCTTTATTCTTCCCATTGTATTGTATTCCGATTATGAGTAAGTCTTGTGAATTTATGCGAATATTTATTTGGTTGGGCGTATATTCTTTTTCAAATTTTAGGAATATAAATTATTACTTTTTCATCAAACGCCGAATTATTTAGATTTTCCTGTTATTTCTAATCAATCTTTTTATTAATTTCACATTCATCATGGACGTTTTCTACACTGAACAATCTGAGACGTAATAGTTTTTTTATAACATAGGGGAAACCGGGGTAAAATGGTCCACTTTTGTGAATTGAGTATTTGCTCGCAAACTAATGATTTTTTTAATCTGAAAATATATATGCACATTGCCTATATATTAGGCTTTATATTACACTCAGTCAAAACTAATTATTATAATTACTTTTTTTATTATAATTTTTTTAATAGCAAGTGACAAAGTGGACCATTTTACCCCGACCCCGGGGTAAAATGGTCCATGGCACGGGGTAAAATGGACCACAAAAAAATTCTACAGATAACTTAAATGTAGTATATTATTTAATAGTGCAAAACATAAAATGTATGATATTTATTTTATATAGCTTCAATTTGTACACATAAAGCATAATATTAGCGAATATTGAAGTTAATGAATGATACACCAAAAGATTTGTGTGTTACTGAAAGTCTGCTATTTTCTTGAGGAGCAGTAGGATCTGGGGGACTCATCACAATATCTTGAACATTTCTAAGCGATTCATCAACATTGTGAGGGAAAATGAACATATTTTGATTAGGTTTTTGCCTTATAAATTTCACAAGAGCGTAATATTCATCATTTTTTCCTGTTATTAAACCAACCAAATGAACCACTTTCTTTTTAGTCAAAAATTTAACCAAAACATTCTTGCCAACTTTTAATTCATTATCAGAATTAGCATCATGCTGTGAATTGCTTTCTTTATCACTGTGTTAAGTATCACTATAAACAGACATATTTTCTGAATCACTCGAACTTTCTGATCCACATAAATTTTCTTTATTTGCTTTAAAATTCACAGTTTTATCATTTTTCTGCTTAGTTAAGACTAACATTTTTCTAAATTCTTCCTATCTTTAACTAAAGCAGCATTTTTCTGTTTTAATTTTTTCTCTTCCTTCTCTTTGACATTTTTTTCAATCATAATTTTCACTGGTGTATCAGTTAGAATTTTTGATGGACCCTTCCACCCTTCTTTCGTTTCTTTGTTGTCTTGCTCATGCTAGCTTTTGCCAAGGGGTGTAATTCAAAAGGTGATATTGTTTTCAACTGATGATTTTCCCTTTGTACTGATTGTGATGTATTTGGTTGCTGATTACCTGTGCTTGGATGATGATCAGTTGTACTTGTTAATTCAAAATCTGGTGACAATTGATCAGTCACATATGATGAGAGATATTGGATATCCTCAAAGGCATTTTCATTGAATTGCCATATATCTGTTACTTTAAATCCTGCATGTTTTTAAAGTATCACACATAAAATCAATTTAGAAAGCATTACAGAAATTAAAAAAAACACAACCTGGAAAATGGACCATGGTCCATTTTACCCCAGGTTCTGGTGGTCCATTTTACCCCATGTGTAATTCTGACAAAAAGTGTCAGAAAAAAAAGAAATAATCTTATATTAAATTGTTTTAGTCACATTAAATATAATAATACATCATCTTAGCTCTTTATTGTGAGAAGTTAAATCCTCTAAATCACAATTCTTAAATGAAGAGAAGAAGATATATTATGATGAAAATATTTACTTCTGACTACCACAAATCAACTTTCTAGAATAAAATGGCTAAATTGTCAGCTAAGGACACAATTACACATTCATTTTCAAGACTGCAATGATGTCATCTATGTATCAAAGTTTTAAACATTAAAAATAAAAAATAAAATAAATAATAGGGGATGGTCCATTTTACCCCGTGGTCCATTTTACCCCGGTCTCCCCTACTCTAGAAAAAAATCACCTACTTTTGCATTTAAAAATCTCCGGATGATATGTTAATGATTTGTCATTGCACTGACATTCCACTGTCTCCTCTTCAATGTTGTACACACATTCGGCATCGGTACCGCACTTTTTTGGTATCATTTCACATTCAGGTATCTTTTCACAAATGCCACCTTCAGTTCCCTTCTTGCATTTACAATAATTACCGAGGTCGTTTATTTCACATACGGCACCATTCTCGCAGTCATTATTTGTAGTACAAGTCTCTAAAAATAAAACGGTTTTAAAGCATCAGAATTATACTTCATTCATGTAGTTCGTAATACAAGTACTGTAATTTTGTATTTTATCGAGATCTATAAAATATTATTGATCGATGGGAGACAAAAAAATTTAAATTCATGAAATTAAACAAGTACATAATCCGACAGCCGAAAACATTTATACTACCTGAACTCAGATAAATTAAGTAACTTTTTAATATCGCATAACTTTTCTTAACACGAAACTAAAAGAAATATATACCGAAAGAAGAAAACCCTAATTGAAAATAGGTGGAATACAGATTGACGACTCGAAATTGTATAAAAGAAAATTCCGCAATTTAATTTAAAACCTAAACAAACCCACCTTATCAGTATGTATAAAATCAATTAGGTAACTTAAAGGCAACAAGTAATAATCCTTAAAAAATAGAACAATCATATTATTTGAAAACGCATTTAAACTCTCACGGAACTTGTGGTAAATTGATTAGACTTGTGGATATTTAGAACACAAAAAACAGGGATGCGATGGGTTTTCATTTAATCGAATCGCAATAATCAATGTATCACTTTATTAGGAATTAGATTCCACAAATCTTTTTTTCGAAAAATTAGTTCCATGAATTTGTATAAATGACAAAATATTTATACATCTACGTTCCGTAAAACTTATAAATATCTTTCACAATAAAATTAGATGAGAAAGTATAGGATTAAAGATATTTTTTAAAAATTTATGCGATTCAATGATATACACAAATATAACTACATTTTTCTTTATTTTGGAAATATTCCTATCTGATTTAAGATTTAGCTAATGTTTATTATGACGTGTGTACTTTCTTTTCAACGGTTTTTAAAAAATATGTATTCAATACACATCTTTGTTCTTCTCATTATATTGTATTCCGATTATGAGTAAGTCTTATGAATTTATTTTACATACACGTACACAAGTATTATATCTCTCAAATAACACTACATTTTTTCCTTTACTAGAGAAATTGTCCTCTATACTTGAAGATTGCGTGAATATTTATTCGGTTGTGCGTATTTAATTTTCAAATTTTAGGAAAATAAATTACTTTTTCAGCAAACGCCGAATTATTTAGATTTTCTCCTCTTATTTCTAGTCAATCTTTTTATTAATTTCTCATTCATCATGGACGTTTTCTACACTGAAAAATCTGAGACGTAATAGTTTTTTTATAACATACTCTAGAAAAAAAATCACCTACTTTTGCATTTAAAAATCTCCGGATGATATGTTAATGATTTGTCATTGCACTGACATTCCACTGTCTCCTCTTCAATGTTGTACACACATTCGGCATCGGTACCGCACTTTTTTGGTATCATTTCACATTCAGGTATCTTTTCACAAATGCCACCTTCAGTTCCCTTCTTGCATTTACAGTAATTACCGAGGTCGTTTATTTCACATACGGCACCATTCTCGCAGTCATTATTTGTAGTACAAGTCTCTAAAAATAAAACGGTTTTAAAGCATCAGAATTATACTTCATCCATGTAGATCATAAAACAAGTACTGTAATTTTGTATTTTATCGAGATCTATAAAATATTATTGTTCGATGGGAGACAAAAAAAATTTAAATTCATGAAATTAAACAAGTACTTAATCCGACAGCCGAAAACATTTATACTACCTGAACTCAGATAAATTAAGTAACTTTTAATATCGCGTAACTATTCTTAACACGAAACTAAAAGAAATATATACCGAAAGAAGAAAACCCTAATTGATAATAGGTGGAATACAGATTGAAGACTCGAAATTGGATAAAACAAAATTCCGCAATTTAATTTAAAACCTAAACAAACCCACCTTATCAGTATGGATAAAATCAATTAGGTAACTTAAGGGCAACATGTAATAATCCTTAAAAAAATAGAACAATTATTATTTGAAAACGCATTTAAACTCTCACGGAAATTGTGGTAAATTGATTAGACTTGTGGATATTTAGAACACAAAAAACAGGGATGCGATGGGTTTTCATTTAATCGAATCGCAATAATCAATGTATCACTTTATTAGGAATTAGATTCCAGAAATCTTTTTTCGAAAAATTAGTTCCATGAATTTGTATAAATGACAAAATATTTATACATCTACGTTCCGTAAAACTTATAAATATCTTTCACAATAAAATTAGATGAGAAAGTATAGGATTAAAGATATTTTTTAAAAATTTATGCGATTCAATGATTTACACAAATACAACTACATTTTTCTTTACTTTGGAAATATTCCTCTCTGATTTAAGATTTAGCTAATGTTTATTCTGACGTGTGTACTTTCTTTTCAACGGTTTTTAAAAAATATGTATTCAATACACATCTTTATTCTTCCCATTATATTGTATTCCGATTATGAGTAAGTCTTATGAATTTATTTTACATACACGTACACATGTATTATATCTCTCAAATAACACTACATTTTTCCTTTACTAGAGAAATTGTCCTCTATACTTGAAGATTGCGCTAATATTTATTCGGTTGTTCGTATTTAATTTTCAAATTTTAGGAAAATAAATTACTTTTTCATCAAACGCCGAATTATTTAGATTTTTTCCTCTTATTTCTAGTCAATCTTTTTATTAATTTCATATTTTTCATGGACGTTTTCTACACTGAACAATCTGAGACGTAATAGTTTTTTTATAACATACACTATAAAAAAATCACTTACTTTTGCATTTCATAATCTCCGGGTGATATAATAACGTTTCGTCTTTGCAGTGACATTCGACTATCTCCTGTTTAACGTTGTACACACATTCGGCATCCGTGCCGCACTCAAATTTATCTCATTCAGGTATCTTTTCACAAATGCCACCTTCAGTTCCCTTCTTGCATTTACAATAATTACCGAGGTCGTTTATTTCACATACGGCACCATTCTCGCAGTCATTATTTGTAGTACAAGTCTCTAAAAATAAAACGGTTTTAAAGCATCAGAATTATACTTCATTCATGTAGATCATAATACAAGTACTGTAATTTTGTATTTCATCGAGATCTATAAAATATTATTGTTCGATGGGAGACAAAAAAAATTTAAATTCATGAAATTAAACAAGTACTTAATCCGACAGCCGAAAACATTTATACTACCTGAACTCAGATAAATTAAGTAACTTTTAATATCGCGTAACTTTTCTTAATACGAAACTAAAAGAAATATATACCGAAAGAAGAAAACCCTAATTGATAATAGGTGCAATACAGATTGACGACTCGAAATTTTATAAAAGAAAATTCCGCAATTTAATTTAAAACCTAAACAAACAAACCTTATCAGTATGTATAAAATCAATTAGGTAACTTAAGGGCAACAGGTAATAATCCTTAAAAAAAAAAAGAACAATTATATTATTTGAAAACGCATTTAAACTCTCACGGAACTTGTGGTAAATTGAATAGACTTGTGGATATTTTGAACACAAAAAACAGGGATGCGATGGGTTTTTCATTTAATCGAATCGCAATAATCAATGTATCACTTTATTAGGAATTAGATTCCAGAATACATTTTTCGAAAAATTAGTTCCATGAATTTGTATAAATGACAAAATATTTATACATCTACGTTCCGTAAAACTTATAAATATCTTTCACAATAAAATTAGATGAGAAAGTATAGGATTAAAGATATTTTTTAAAAATTTATGCGATTCAATGATATACACAAATATAACTACATTTTTCTTTACTTTGGAAATATTCCTATCTGATTTAAGATTTAGCTAATGTTTATTATGACGTGTGTACTTTCTTTTCAACGGTTTTTAAAAAATATGTATTCAATACACATCTTTATTCTTCTAATTATATTGTATTCCGATTATGAGTAAGTCTTATGAATTTATTTTACATACACGTACACATGTATTATATCTTTCAAATAACACTATATTTTTCCTTTACTAGAGAAATTTTCCTCTATACTTGAAGATTGCGCGAATATTTATTCGGTTGTGCGTATTTAATTTTCAAATTTTAGGAAAATAAATTACTTTTTCATCAAACGCCGAATTATTTAGATTTTCTCCTCTTATTTCTAGTCAATCTTTTTATTA
This sequence comes from Pardosa pseudoannulata, assembly GCA_032207245.1. NCBI lineage: Eukaryota > Metazoa > Arthropoda > Arachnida > Araneae > Lycosidae > Pardosa > Pardosa pseudoannulata. The sequence goes on from JAGEOH010000561.1 coordinate 20,633, forward strand.
ATTTCACATTCATCATGGACGTTTTCTACACTGAACAATCTGAGACGTAATAGTTTTTTTATAACATACTCTAGAAAAAAATCACGTACTTTTGCATTTAAAAATCTCCGGATGATATGTTAATGATTTGTCATTGCACTGACATTCCACTGTCTCCTCTTCAATGTTGTACACACATTCGGCATCGGTACCGCACTTTTTTGGTATCATTTCACATTCAGGTATCTTTTCACAAATGCCACCTTCAGTTCCCTTCTTGCATTTACAATAATTACCGAGGTCGTTTATTTCACATACGGCACCATTCTCGCAGTCATTATTTGTAGTACAAGTCTCTAAAAATAAAACGGTTTTTAAAGCATCAGAATTATACTTCATTCATGTAGATCATAATGCAAGTACTGTAATTTTGTATTTCATCGAGATCTATAAAATATTATTGTTCGATGGGAGACAAAAAAAATTTAAATTCATGAAATTAAACAAGTACTTAATCCGACAGCCGAAAACATTTATACTACCTGAACTCAGATAAATTAAGTAACTTTTAATATCGCGTAACTTTTCTTAATACGAATCTAAAAGAAATATATACCGAAAGAAGAAAACCCTAATTGATAATAGGTGGAATACAGATTGACGACTCGAAATTGGATAAAAGAAAATTCCGCAATTTAATTTAAAACCTAAACAAACCCACCTTATCAGTATGTATAAAATCAATTAGGTAACTTAAGGGCAACAGGTAATAATCCTTAAAAAAATAGAACAATTATATTATTTGAAAACGCATTTAAACTCTCACGGAACTTGTGGTAAATTGATTAGACTTGTGGATATTTAGAACACAAAAAACAGGGATGCGATGGGTTTTCATTTAAATCGAATCGCAATAATCAATGTATCACTTTATTAGGAATTAGATTCCAGAATACATTTTTCGAAAATTTAGTTCCATGAATTTGTATAAATGACAAAATATTTATACATCTACGTTCCGTAAAACTTATAAATATCTTTCACAATAAAATTAGATGAGAAAGTATAGGATTAAAGATATTTTTTAAAAATTTATGCGATTCAATGATTTACACAAATATAACTACATTTTTCTTTACTTGAGAAATATTCCTATCTGATTTAAGATTTAGCTAATGTTTATTCTGACGTGTGTACTTTCTTTTCAACGGTTTTTAAAAAATATGTATTCAATACACATCTTTATTCTTCCCATTATATTGTATTCCGATTAGGAGTAAGTCTTATGAATTTATTTTACATACACGTACACATGTATTATATCTCTCAAATAACACTACATTTTTCCTTTACTAGAGAAATTGTCCTCTATACTTGAAGATTGCGCGAATATTTATTCGGTTGTGCGTATATAATTTTCAAATTTTAGGAAAATAAATTACTTTTTCAGCAAACGCCGAATTATTTAGATTTTCTCCTCTTATTTCTAGTCAATCTTTTTATTAATTTCACATTCATCATGGACGTTTTCTACACTGAACAATCTGAGACGTAATAGTTTTTTTTATAACATAGGGGAAACCGCGGTAAAATGGTCCACTTTTGTGAAGTTTGAGTATTTGCTCGCAAACTAATGATTTTTTTAATCTGAAAATATATATGCACATTGCCTATATATTAGGCTTTATATTACACTCAGTCAAAACTAATTATTATAATTACTTTTTTTATTATAATTTTTTTAATAGCAAGTGACAAAGTGGACCATTTTACCCCGACCCCGGGGTAAAATGGTCCATGGCACGGGGTAAAATGGACCACAAAAAAATTCTACAGATAACTTAAATGTAGTATATTATTTAATAGTGCAAAACATAAAATGTATGATATTTATTTTATATAGCTTCAATTTGTACACATAAAGCATAATATTAGCGAATATTGAAGTTAATGAATGATACACCAAAATATTTGTGTGTTACTGAAAGTCTGCTATTTTCTTGAGAAGCAGTAGGATCTGGGAGACTCTTCACAATATCTTGAACATTTCTAAGCGATTCATCAACATTGTCAGGGAAAATGAACATATTTTGATTAGGTTTTTGCCTTATAAATTTCACAAGAGCGTAATATTCATCATTTTTTCCTGTTATTAAACCAACCAAATGAACCACTTTCTTTTTAGTCAAAAATTTAACCAAAACATTCTTGCCAACTTTTAATTCATTATCAGAATTAGCATCATGCTGTGAATTGCTTTCTTTATCACTGTGTTAAGTATCACTATAAACAGACATATTTTCTGAATCACTCGAACTTTCTGATCCACATAAATTTTCTTTATTTGCTTTAAAATTCACAGTTTTATCATTTTTCTGCTTAGTTAAGACTAACATTTTTTCTAAATTCTTCCTATCTTTAACTAAAGCAGCATTTTTCTGTTTTAATTTTTTCTCTTCCTTCTCTTTGACATTTTTTTCAATCATAATTTTCACTGGTGTATCAGTTAGAATTTTTGATGCACCCTTCTTTCGTTTCTTTGTTGTCTTGCTCATGCTAGCTTTTGCCAAGGGGTGTAATTCAAAAGGTGATATTGTTTTCAACTGATGATTTTCCCTTTGTACTGATTGTGATGTATTTGGTTGCTGATTACCTGTGCTTGGATGATGATCAGCTGTACTTGTTAATTCAAAATCTGGTGACAATTGATCAGTCACATATGATGAGAGATATTGGATATCCTCAAAGGCATTTTCATTGAATTGCCATATATCTGTTACTTTAAATCCTGCATGTTTTTTAAAGTATCACACATAAAATCAATTTAGAAAGCATTACAGAAATTAAAAAAAACACAACCTGGAAAATGGACCATGGTCCATTTTACCCCAGGTTCTGGTGGTCCATTTTACCCCATGTGTAATTCTGACAAAAAGTGTCAGAAAAAAAAACTAATCTTATATTAAATTGTTTTAGTCACATTAAATATAATAATACATCATCTTAGCTCTTTATTGTGAGAAGTTAAATCCTCTAAATCATAATTCTTAAATGAAGAGAAGAAGATATATTATGATGAAAATATTTACTTCTGACTGCCACTAATCAACTTTCTAGAATAAAATGGCTAAATTGTCAGCTAAGGACACAATTACACATTCATTTTCAAGACTGCAATGATGTCATCTATGTATCAAAATATTAAACATTAAAAATAATAAATAAAATAAATAATAGGGGATGGTCCATTTTACCCCGTGGTCCATTTTACCCCGGTCTCCCCTACTCTAGAAAAAAATCAACCTACTTTTGCATTTAAAAATCTCCGGATGATATGTTAATGATTTGTCATTGCACTGACATTCCACTGTCTCCTCTTCAATGTTGTACACACATTCGGCATCGGTACCGCACTTTTTTGGTATCATTTCACATTCAGGTATCTTTTCACAAATGCCACCTTCAGTTCCCTTCTTGCATTTACAATAATTACCGAGGTCGTTTATTTCACATACGGCACCATTCTCGCAGTCATTATTTGTAGTACAAGTCTCTAAAAATAAAACGGTTTTAAAGCATCAGAATTATACTTCATTCATGTAGTTCGTAATACAAGTACTGTAATTTTGTATTTTATCGAGATCTATAAAATATTATTGATCGATGGGAGACAAAAAAATTTAAATTCATGAAATTAAACAAGTACATAATCCGACAGCCGAAAACATTTATACTACCTGAACTCAGATAAATTAAGTAACTTTTAATATCGCATAACTTTTCTTAACACGAAACTAAAAGAAATATATACCGAAAGAAGAAAACCCTAATTGAAAATAGGTGGAATACAGATTGACGACTCGAAATTGTATAAAAGAAAATTCCGCAATTTAATTTAAAACCTAAACAAACCCACCTTATCAGTATGTATAAAATCAATTAGGTAACTTAAAGGCAACAAGTAATAATCCTTAAAAAATAGAACAATCATATTATTTGAAAACGCATTTAAACTCTCACGGAACTTGTGGTAAATTGATTAGACTTGTGGATATTTAGAACACAAAAAACAGGGATGCGATGGGTTTTCATTTAATCGAATCGCAATAATCAATGTATCACTTTATTAGGAATTAGATTCCACAAATCTTTTTTCGAAAAATTAGTTCCATGAATTTGTATAAATGACAAAATATTTATACATCTACGTTCCGTAAAACTTATAAATATCTTTCACAATAAAATTAGATGAGAAAGTATAGGATTAAAGATATTTTTTAAAAATTTATGCGATTCAATGATATACACAAATATAACTACATTTTTCTTTATTTTGGAAATATTCCTATCTGATTTAAGATTTAGCTAATGTTTATTATGACGTGTGTACTTTCTTTTCAACGGTTTTTAAAAAATATGTATTCAATACACATCTTTGTTCTTCTCATTATATTGTATTCCGATTATGAGTAAGTCTTATGAATTTATTTTACATACACGTACACAAGTATTATATCTCTCAAATAACACTACATTTTTTCCTTTACTAGAGAAATTGTCCTCTATACTTGAAGATTGCGTGAATATTTATTCGGTTGTGCGTATTTAATTTTCAAATTTTAGGAAAATAAATTACTTTTTCAGCAAACGCCGAATTATTTAGATTTTCTCCTCTTATTTCTAGTCAATCTTTTTATTAATTTCTCATTCATCATGGACGTTTTCTACACTGAAAAATCTGAGACGTAATAGTTTTTTTATAACATACTCTAGAAAAAAATCACCTACTTTTGCATTTAAAAATCTCCGGATGATATGTTAATGATTTGTCATTGCATTGCACTGACATTCCACTGTCTCCTCTTCAATGTTGTACACACATTCGGCATCGGTACCGCACTTTTTTGGTATCATTTCACATTCAGGTATCTTTTCACAAATGCCACCTTCAGTTCCCTTCTTGCATTTACAGTAATTACCGAGGTCGTTTATTTCACATACGGCACCATTCTCGCAGTCATTATTTGTAGTACAAGTCTCTAAAAATAAAACGGTTTTAAAAGCATCAGAATTATACTTCATCCATGTAGATCATAAAACAAGTACTGTAATTTTGTATTTTATCGAGATCTATAAAATATTATTGTTCGATGGGAGACAAAAAAAATTTAAATTCATGAAATTAAACAAGTACTTAATCCGACAGCCGAAAACATTTATACTACCTGAACTGAGATAAATTAAGTAACTTTTAATATCGCGTAACTATTCTTAACACGAAACTAAAAGAAATATATACCGAAAGAAGAAAACCCTAATTGATAATAGGTGGAATACAGATTGAAGACTCGAAATTGGATAAAACAAAATTCCGCAATTTAATTTAAAACCTAAACAAACCCACCTTATCAGTATGGATAAAATCAATTAGGTAACTTAAGGGCAACATGTAATAATCCTTAAAAAAATAGAACAATTATTATTTGAAAACGCATTTAAACTCTCACGGAAATTGTGGTAAATTGATTAGACTTGTGGATATTTAGAACACAAAAAACAGGGATGCGATGGGTTTTCATTTAATCGAATCGCAATAATCAATGTATCACTTTATTAGGAATTAGATTCCAGAAATCTTTTTTCGAAAAATTAGTTCCATGAATTTGTATAAATGACAAAATATTTATACATCTACGTTCCGTAAAACTTATAAATATCTTTCACAATAAAATTAGATGAGAAAGTATAGGATTAAAGATATTTTTTAAAAATTTATGCGATTCAATGATTTACACAAATACAACTACATTTTTCTTTACTTTGGAAATATTCCTCTCTGATTTAAGATTTAGCTAATGTTTATTCTGACGTGTGTACTTTCTTTTCAACGGTTTTTAAAAAATATGTATTCAATACACATCTTTATTCTTCCCATTATATTGTATTCCGATTATGAGTAAGTCTTATGAATTTATTTTACATACACGTACACATGTATTATATCTCTCAAATAACACTACATTTTTCCTTTACTAGAGAAATTGTCCTCTATACTTGAAGATTGCGCTAATATTTATTCGGTTGTTCGTATTTAATTTTCAAATTTTAGGAAAATAAATTACTTTTTCATCAAACGCCGAATTATTTAGATTTTTTCCTCTTATTTCTAGTCAATCTTTTTATTAATTTCATATTTTTCATGGACGTTTTCTACACTGAACAATCTGAGACGTAATAGTTTTTTATATTATACTCTAGAAAAAAATCACCTACTTTTGCATTTAAAAATCTCCGGATGATATGTTAATGATTTGTCATAGCACTGACATTCCACTGTCTCCTCTTCAATGTTGTACACACATTCGGCATCGGTACCGCACTTTTTTGGTATCATTTCACATTCAGGTATCTTTTCACAAATGCCACCTTCAGTTCCCTTCTTGCATTTACAGTAATTACCGAGGTCGTTTATTTCACATACGGCACCATTCTCGCAGTCATTATTTGTAGTACAAGTCTCTAAAAATAAAACGGTTTTAAACCATCAGAATTATACTTCATTCATGTAGTTCGTAATACAAGTACTGTAATTTTGTATTTTATCGAGATCTATAAAATATTATTGTTCGATGGGAGACAAAAAAAATTTAAATTCATGAAATTAAACAAGTACATAATCCGACAGCCGAAAACATTTATACTACCTGAACTCAGATAAATTAAGTAACTTTTAATATCGCGTAACTTTTCTTAACACGAAACTAAAAGAAATATATACCGAAAGAAGAAAACCCTAATTGATAATAGGTGGAATACAGATTGACGACTCGAAATTGTATAAAAGAAAATTCCGCAACTTAATTTAAAACCTAAACAAACCCACCTTATCAGTATGGATAAAATCAATTAGGTTACTTAAATGCAACAAGTAAAAATCCTTAAAAAAATAGAACAATTATATTATTTGAAAACGCATTTAAACTCTCACGGAACTTGTGGTAAATTGATTAGACTTGTGGATATTTAGAACACAAAATACAGGGATGCGATGGGTTTTCATTTAATCGAATCGCAATAATCGATGTATCACTTTATTAGGAATTAGATTCCAGAATACATTTTTCGAAAAATTAGTTCCATGAATTTGTATAAATGACAAAATATTTATACATCTACGTTCCGTAAAACTTACAAATATCTTTCACAATAAAATTAGATGAGAAAGTATAGGATTAAAGATATTTTTTAAAAATTTATGCGATTCAATGATTTACACAAATATAACTACATTTTTCTTTACTTTGGAAATATTTCTATCTGATTTAAGATTTAGCTAATGTTTATTATGACGTGTGTACTTTCTTTTCAACGGTTTTTTAAAAAATATGTATTTAATACACATCTTTATTCTTCTCATTATATTGTATTCCGATTATGAGTAAGTCTTATGAATTTATTTTACATACACGTACACATGTATTATATCTCTCAAATAACACTACATTTTTCCTTTACTAGAGAAATTTTCCTCTATACTTGAAGATTGCGCGAATATTTATTCGGTTGTGCGTATTTAATTTTCAAATTTTAGGAAAATAAATTACTTTTTCATCAAACGCGGAATTATTTAGATTTTCTCCTCTTATTTCTAGTCAATCTTTTTATTAATTTCAAATTCATCATGGACGTTTTCTACACTGAACAATCTGAGACGTAATAGTTTTTTATATTATACTCTAGAAAAAAATCACCTACTTTTGCATTTAAAAATCTCCGGATGATATGTTAATGATTTGTCATTGCACTGACATTCCACTGTCTCCTCTTCAATGTTGTACACACATTCGGCATCGGTACCGCACTTTTTTGGTATCATTTCACATTCAGGTATCTTTTCACAAATGCCACCTTCAGTTCCCTTCTTGCATTTACAGTAATTACCGAGGTCGTTTATTTCACATACGGCACCATTCTCGCAGTCATTATTTGTAGTACAAGTCTCTAAAAATAAAACGGTTTTAAAGCATCACAATTATACTTCATTCATGTACGTCATAATACAAGTACTGTAATTTTGTATTTTATCGAGATCTATAAAATATTATTGTTCGATGGGAGACAAAAAAAATTTAAATTCATGAAATTAAACAAGTACATAATCCGACAGCCGAAAACATTTATACTACCTGAACTCAGATAAATTAAGTAATTTTAATATCACGTAACTTTTCTTAACACGAAACTAAAAGAAATATATACCGAAAGAAGAAAACCCTAATTGATATTAGGTGGAATACAGATTGACGACTCGAAATTGGATAAAAGAAAATTCCGCAATTTAATTTAAAACCTAAACAAACCCACCTTATCAGTATGTATAAAATCAATTAGGTAACTTAAGGGCAACAAGTAATAATCCTTAAAAAAAATTAAAAAATTATATTATTTGAAAACGCATTTAAACTCTCACGGAACTTGTGGTAAATTGATTAGACTTGTGGATATTTAGAACAAAAAAACAGGGATGCGATGGGTTTTCATTAAATCGAATCGCAATAATCAATGTATCACTTTATTAGGAATTATATTCCAGAAAACTTTTTTCGAAAAATTAGTTCCATGAATTTGTATAAATGACAAAATATTTATACATCTACGTTCCGTAAAACTTATAAATATCTTTCACAATAAAATTAGATGAGAAAGTATAGGATTAAAGATATTTTTTAAAAATTTATGCGATTCAATGATTTACACAAATATAACTACATTTTTCTTTACTTTGAAAATATTCCTATCTGCTTTAAGATTTAGCTAATGTTTATTCTGACGTGTGTACTTTCTTTTCAACGGTTTTCAAAAAACATGTATTCAATACATCTCTTTATTCTTTTCATTACATTGTATTCCGATTATGAATAAGTCTTATCAATTTATTTTACATACACGTACACATGTATTATATCTCTCAAATAACACTACATTTTTCCTTTACTAGAGAAATTGTCCTCTATACTTGAAGATTGCGCGAATATTTATTCGGTTGTGCGTATTTAATTTTCAAATTTTTAGGAAAATAAATTACTTTTTCATCAAACGCCGAATTATTTAGATTTTCTCCTCTTATTTCTAGTCAATCTTTTTATTAATTTCACATTTTTCATGGACGTTTTCTACACTGAACAATCTGAGACGTAATAGTTTTTTTATAACATACTCTAGAAAAAAATCACCTACTTTTGCATTTAAAAATCTCCGGATGATATGTTAATGATTTGTCATTGCACTGACATTCCACTGTCTCCTCTTCAATGTTGTACACACATTCGGCATCGGTACCGCACTTTTTTGGTATCATTTCACATTCAGGTATCTTTTCACAAATGCCACCTTCAGTTCCCTTCTTGCATTTACAGTAATTACCGAGGTCGTTTATTTCACATACGGCACCATTCTCGCAGTCATTATTTGTAGAACAAGTCTCTAAAAATAAAACGGTTTTAAAGCATCAGAATTATACTTCATTCATGTACGTCATAATACAAGTACTGTAATTTTGTATTTTATCGAGATCTATAAAATATTATTGTTCGATGGGAGACAAAAAAAATTTAAATTCATGAAATTAAACAAGTACATAATCCGACAGCCGAAAACATTTTATACTACCTGAACTCAGATAAATTAAGTAATTTTAATATCGCGTAACTTTTCTTAACACGAAACTAAAAGAAATATATACCGAAAGAAGAAAACCCTAATTGAAAATAGGTGGAATACAGATTGATGACTCGAAATTGTATAAAAAAAAATTCCGCAATTTAATTTAAAACCTAAACAAACCCACCTTATCAGTATGTATAAAATCAATTAGGTAACTTAAAGGCAACAAGTAATAATCCTTAAAAAAATAGAACAATTATATTATTTGAAAACGCATTTAAACTCTCACGGAACTTGTGGTAAATTGATTAGACTTGTGGATATTTAGAACACAAAAAACAGGGATGCGATGGGTTTTTTATTTAATCGAATGGCAATAATCAATGTATCACTTTATTAGGAATTAGATTCCACAAATCTTTTTTCGAAAAATTAGTTCCATGAATTTGTATAAATGACAAAATATTTATACATCTGCGTTCCGTAAAACTTATAAATATCTTTCACATTAAAATGAGATGAGAAAGTATAGGATTAAAGATATTTTTTAAAAATTTATGCGATTCAATGATTTACACAAATATAACTACATTTTTCTTTACTTGAGAAATATTCCTATCTGATTTAAGATTTAACTAATGTTTATTATGACGTGTGTACTTTCTTTTCAACGGTTTTTAAAAAATATGTATTCAATACACATCTTTATTCTTCTCATTATATTGTATTCCGATTATGAGTAAGTCTTATCAATTTATTTTACATACACGTACACATGTATTATATCTCTCAAATAACACTACTTTTTTCCTTTACTAGAGAAATTGTCCTCTATACTTGAAGATTGCGCGAATATTTATTCAGTTGTGCGTATTTAATTTTCAAATTTTAGGAAAATAAATTACTTTTTCATCAAACGCCGAATTATTTAGATTTTCTCCTCTTATTTCTAGTCAATCTTTTTATTAATTTCACATTCATCATGGACGTTTTCTACACTAAACAATCTGAGACGTAATAGTTTTTTTATAACATACTCTAGAAAAAAATCACCTACTTTTGCATTTAAAAATCTCCGGATGATATGTTAATGATTTGTCATTGCACTGACATTCCACTGTCTCCTCTTCAATGTTGTACACACATTCGGCATCGGTACCGCACTTTTTTGGTATCATTTCACATTCAGGTATCTTTTCACAAATGCCACCTTCAGTTCCCTTCTTGCATTTACAATAATTACCGAGGTCGTTTATTTCACATACGGCACCATTCTCGCAGTCATTATTTGTAGTACAAGTCTCTAAAAATAAAACGGTTTTAAACCATCAGAATTTTACTTCATTCATGTAGATCATAAAACAAGTACTGAAATTTTGTATTTTATCGAGATCTATAAAATATTATTGTTCGATGGGAGTTAAAAAAAAATTTAAATTCATGAAATTAAACAAGTACTTAATCCGACAGCCGAAAACATTTATACTACCTGAACTCAGATAAATTAAGTAACTTTTAATATCGCGTAACTTTTCTTAACACGAAACTAAAAGAAATATATACCGAAAGAAGAAAACCCTAATTGATAATAGGTGGAATACAGATTGACGACTCGAAATTGGATAAAAGAAAATTCCGCAATTTAATTTAAAACCTAAACAAACCCACCTTATCAGTATGTATAAAATCAATTAGGTAACTTAAGGGCAACAAGTAATAATCCTTAAAAAAATAGAACAATTATATTATTTGAAAACACATTTAAACTCTCACGGAACTTGTAGTAAATTGATTAGACTTGTGGATATTTAGAACACAAAAAACAGGGATGCGATGGGTTTTTCATTTAATCGAATCGCAATAATCAATGTATCACTTTATTAGGAATTAGATTCCAGAAATCTTTTTTCGAAAAATTAATTCCATGAATTTGTATAAATGACAAAATATTTATACATCTACGTTCCGCAAAACTTATAAATATCTTTCACAATAAAATTAGATGAGAAAGTATAGGATTAAAGATATTTTTTAAAAATTTATGCGATTCAATGATTTACATAAATATAACTACATTTTTCTTTACTTTGGAAAATATTCCTATCTGATTTAAGATTTAGCTAATGTTTATTCTGACGTGTGTACTTTCTTTTCAACGGTTTTTAAAAAATATGTATTCAATACACATCTTTATTCTTCCCATTATATTGTATTCCGATTATGAGT
>JAGEOH010000562.1:0-5000 GCA_032207245.1 Pardosa pseudoannulata
AACGAAAAGACAGTTAATGATAACAATAAATACAAATTGCTATGTGAACCGTGGTAGCTCAGTCGATTTGGTTTGGTTTGGAGTGACACGGTCTACTATTTTGCAACATGAGGGCTAATGAGACCGGGACCTACCGCTTACAGCCGATTCTAAACGGCTACGAACATCCATGCCACAGTGGGATTTGAATCCACGAACTCCGGTACCGAAGGCCAGCACCCTAACCAATCGGCCATCGTTTGGTTCGGTAGCTCAGTCGGAAAAGGTACATTGATTTTATAACCGGAAAGTTGAGAGTTTGAGGCTCGAGCCGGCCAAAGATCCACCTTGTTCATTAACGGCGATTGGGACATGGATAATAGGTTCGTGGTCGCAATGTCATTCATGTTCCCAAACAATACCTCTCGAGATGGCAGGCCAAGTCTGGGGGTCTCGATCTTGGACCTTGCTTCTAAATTACGAGGACCCACTTTGTGTTCTTTTTGGGAGTAATGCTGGTAGCCCATATGGTGCTAGCGTCATAAAAAGAACAGCAAATATCTGTGGCATGTTAGTGGCGAACGCTATAATCTAGTGCATCCGCATTGGTAATGATAAAACAACCGTCTATGAGCTTTTTTTTTTTTATCTATAAACAGTTCCCAAAAATATCCTTCAAAATTTTCATCCTTTTGTCAATATAAATTTACCTAGTCAATGAAATTAATAATATATTTATTTTGAAAGTGGCTTAAGTTCGCTTTCCTCAAATGCATAATATTTATTTATACTACATTCTTAAGCAGTACTTTAAAAAACGATCATAATATAAACTTAAACCAATTTAATATATAAAAAGCATTAAATTAGAGCATTAACATATACGAATATTTTTCAAACTAACCGAATCGAATATAACGAAATTGAAAAGGAATCGAATCGAATATAATCGAATATAAACGAACCATAAGTTTGCTTTGTATTTGTCGATGTACATGAAATTGGAAATCGATGTACACTACTTACAATGATGACTGCTCGTTTGTTTGGTTTGGAGCACTAGAATCAACAGTTTTGCAACACGGGGGCTACAGAGACAGTGACCTACTCCTTAAAGTCATTTCCGAGAGTCTACGGACAACCATGCCTGCAGTGTAATTCGATAACCCACGAGCTTCGGTATCGAACAATAGCTCCATTATTCGGCCTGCTCATTGTTTTCTTACAATTTTCTTGTACAACACTATACGAATTTATTGTTAAGTTGATCTTAAAATGTGTTCGTTATAGTATAATCATTTTTAACTACATTCTATTTATTTTATCAATCCAATTCGATTTCCTGTACATCGACAAATACAAAGTAAACTTATGGTGCAAGTAGAAAAAATTGAAAGTAGACAGCTGTTTCGCATCTTCGAACAAATTGCATTATCAGTGTGAGAGAAATCAATGCTTGAAAAGGTAGACTGAGCTGGTTGTCTGTTTCTATTTGTACCTTACTTACATTGGGTTTGTGTTTATTGCTGTATTCTGTTATTAGAGATTTAGTTTCTTACATTGCGTTGATGTTGTGAAATATATGTTAATAAACTTGAATTGTATGTAATTGTAATGACTTATTGAGTTATTATAGTATGACATGCAAGTAATTACTACTACTTACATGTATGAAATTATGCTGAAGTAATAATAAGTAATAGGCATGTTAAAATGTGTAATCGTTATTTTCGACCAAAACTATCAGAATAAGATCGTGGGAATTTAAATAAGTTAAAAACTTGACCTAATTTATGTCCATTCCTTCGTCTCTTAAATTTCTATTATAAAAAGTGTTGCCCAAGGCACAAAAATACTTTAATCCTTTTAAAAATGGGCTTTGCTTTGGAAAAGGAACTTAACACATATCTAAAACCGGTATTCGCAATTAAACTTGTAATAACATAGCTAGAGAAGTTTTTGTACCGTTTACTGGGAGAAAAAAAAATTCACTGCCGTCCAATTTAAACGAGAAAGCAAAGTTAGCATAACTGTCTTTAACGACTATGGTATCATTTCCTCAAAATAGTGCCGACAAGTCTTAAAATGCGGCAAAACTGGAACAACTGCATCTTTTGGGAGTGTCGAGGTGAAGTCCCATTCGGGAACCGCCAGTGTCAATTACGTATTCTCGCATTATACCGGGGCTGATAACGTTTTGTTTGTGTTGTATAAGTAAGATGATTATTACACTGATTTGCACTTTCTTGTTTAGCTCCAGACAGGTTCTGGTGCGTTTCTAGATTACTGTTATAAAATATGGAGAGGTTCAGTACAGAACAGTAAATTTAAGGCTGCATCAGGGATGTGAAAAAACAGAGGAACTCTTAATCGTTGAAAAAAAATAGCTGCGGTTTCGGGGCTCGAGTCGGCCAAAGATCCACCAAAGTGTCTATTAATGGAGGGACATAAAACAGGTTCATGGTTCCAAAGTCCTCCAAGTTTTCAAATGATATTTCTGGAATTGGCAGGACAAGCCTGTGGATCTTGCCCGATTAGCTTGAGGATACAGGAATTAGGCGAAAGAATGCGCCTTTCGGTTGAAAAGTACCACTAAAGTGAAAGAATTACTTTGCTCAAGTGGATCCTCGTAATTTAAAAGCAGGAACCAAACAGAAGACCCCCCCCACAGAGGTATCGTTTGAGAATTTGAAATAATACATGTAAATTCGTTAAGTAAAATAAAGAAGTATCACATGTAGTCACAGCTTTAACAAGTAGATGGAAAAAATAATCCTTGCTATATGATTTCAAGTCTACTTTCCATATATTGGAGCCGCGGTAGCTCAGAGGGTAAAAACGTCGATCTGAACCTGAGGATATTAAGATCGAGGTTAGAACAGGCCAGATATCAGCAGTATTCATTAACGTCGGCTGTGATTCGTAAAATGGGTTCGTGATCCTCCAAATTTCTAAACGATACTTTTGGAAGTGGCAAGCTAAGACTAAGGGTCTTTTCGGTCCCTTCTTCTAACTTACAAGGACTCACTTTATGTTTTTATGTTCTCTTAGGGAGTAATGTTAGTTGCCTATACGGTGCTCTTATAATGAAATGGTCAACAATTTTCACGGAATCTTATGGGCGAATTCTCAACAAGCTTGTACCCGCATTATTTTTTAAAAATTAAATGAAAAAGAACTTAATCTTCTTGAATGATATGTATGGAAAGAAGGATACTCCTTTAATATAGGCTAATGTTTTTTCAGGTAACGATGAAATTGAACAGAAATGAATATAGAATCACAATAATTTTGTCTCACACCCTAAAAAAATATATGTAAAGAGCTACACTTCCGAGATTACACGTGCGGTATGAATCAATCAATCAATCAATCAATCAATCCTCTCTCTCTCTGTGTGTGTGTGTGTGTGTGTGTGTGCGCGTGTCTTTAGTCTCTTTATGATAGAAACTATTTTCCGATACTTGCAATGGAAACTAGTTATGTACACAAATATAACTTAGTTTAAATTATCTATTAATGTAAGCACTAAAAGGTACATTTCAGAAATGGTCTAAAGCTCACGTACCCTTCCTTCTCTAAATATGTCTTTGAAGACTGCCTCCTCGCATTTTGAGTGTTTATACCAGGCAATCCATTTGCCCTACCACCTTGAAGGCCATTTCGCTTCGCTGAAATGGAAACCGCTTTCCAAGAAATTATAAAATTTTCACAAACTATTTTTTAGCTGTCCCTCAAAAGGAACGTTAAGCGATAATGGGCTAGAACAGCATCATCGATCTCGGGTGAATGCAATCTTTGAAGAAAACTGAAATGTAAACTGAAAACAAAATTAAAAATGCAGACTTTATTACGGAGTAAAAATTAAGTAGGTGACGGAAAAAACTTGTTTCACACAATAGAGTAAAAAAAGGAAAATCGAGAAAATCGTTCACCTTACAACAAGGCATCGTTAAACAAATTGGCGAGATCAGTGAAGCTTTCACTGACACCCTCGCAACGAAGTTCAACAAAAGCAGAGTGCGAGTTCAAGCAGGAAGTGCGTTGTTTCATTGTTTAATTTTAAGATGCGGGGGATCTACGCGTCAGAACTCTCCCTCTCTCTTTTGTTAGAATTGGATAAAAATACATACATTTAGGTTTCAGTAATTTAATATATTTCTGTGATATTCCCAAGCAGGGCCGGTTTTGGGATATCAGCCGAATGCGTGCAAGATGCTATTTGGCTGACCCCTACCAATATGAATTCCCAGCAGGTTAATATAACTCGATGCATAAGTGAAATTCCGTGAAAATCGTTTAACTCGAAACTGAGGAGACTGAAATATTTTTTAGTCTTACAAAAATTTCGTGTTAAAGGTTATTAAAAAAATATTATTCAATAAATTAAGTTTATTCGTGTACATTTTATTAACATAGATATGTATATAATACATGTATTTAGTAAAAGTCAATAAAAACATTCACAAGAATTTAATGAAATTTAATAGAAAATTTTCAAACTTTTTGAAAAACCAAAACATTTATTGAGTTTTGGATATTTTTCTTTGCATTATCTTTTATAGCAACAAATTGTTTGACGTAGTCCATTTTGTTATTCATTTAATCATTGGAATATACTCCTAAATAATTGAGCATATTTTTCATGTTGTTCCGTATTTCGAATGACAAGTAAACAGAAGTTGCTTTATTCATTTCATTTTCGACGTTGGTATTTGCATCAATATTTTTTTATCTTTGAACAAACAGCAAAATGTCTTTGTCTTTAGGGCTGTACACACATTATCGTCATTTAACGCAACGAATTCTTACGATGTTACTGTTGGACAGTCCAATAATACAGAACCTTGCGCCTGCGTAGCTGTTGCTTTGCTTATTTTACTCATTCCCAGATGGGAAAGCTTTTCGTGTTAAGCGATTTTTGTACTTATTACGAGAAAGAAAATGCATGAAAATACACGTAAGTTTGTCGGGACCGTTGTATTATTTCGTGTTAACCGATATTTTGCCTTAAGCGTTTT
>JAGEOH010000562.1:10000-37500 GCA_032207245.1 Pardosa pseudoannulata
ATAAAATCGTGATTAAATCTCGCTGCAAATAAGCTATTTAAATAAACTTTTAAATCCCAAATTCTTAATATTGTAACACATAAATCTTTTCGAAATTACGATTTTGGAAATTTTATTGTATTAAGATGAAAGGATACATTTCAGCGGAAAAGAATTTATTTATTATAACTTATTATAAATTTGATTTTAAAAAAAATTAAGTATTCTCTAAGCTTCTTCTTCTTCAATTGCTCGCCGCCCAGGGTGGGCCATGACCTTCCGCAGAATCGAGTTCCAGACGTCTCTTTTCTTGGATAGACTCTTCCAGTTTTTGATTTTTAGGATCTTTAAGTCTATTTCAAGGCAGTCAATTCACCGAATTCTTGGTCTTTCCTTTTTACGAGCTCCCAGTGGTTTGGCCTCGAAGATCCTCTTGGTGGTTCGGTCGTCTTCTTTCTAATCACGTGTTCTGCCCATTTCAAACGTTGAAAAGAAATGAATTTTATTATGTCTGGCTCCTTAAAAGTCTTATAGATTTCGGAATGTGTTCTTGTCCTCCAGGTGTCGTTGCATTTTAAACCTCCTAAAATGGATCGGAGTACTTTTTTTTCGAAAACAACCAGTCTCTTTGTTTCTTTCAGTTAATCCCCATAGTTCAGCAGCGTATGAGAGGATTGGTCGAATTAGTGTCTTATAAAGCAATAACTTTGTTTTTCTGTTTATGAGATTAGATTTGAGATATTCGAAAAAACATCTGGTAGCGGTGGAAACTCTGTATTTACTAAGCTTAAAGATTTTATTATAGATTCGTAAACGTTATATAGCGATGGTGTAAGAATTTTGATAACTATGAATCCAACATTCCGCCAACACGAAATTTCAAACTATGGTCGCAATATATAAAACCATACATTCATATAGTATCAAATATGTAATAATGTACACACTTCTGATTTTTTAACGTAAATAAGAGAAACTTAAATTTTATCAACATCACAGATCACAACTTATAAATTTGAAAAGTCCGTTCCCACTTTAATTTTACGTCAATATAGAGATTATATTTTAAATAAACATTCAAGTAAGTAGTTTTCAAATCATTCCAGTTTATTTTCGTTAAAAATTTCTTAAAAATTTTTACACTAACTTCACGATTTGTAAACAAATTGGTATAAAAAAAACAACCCCCAATACACAAATACAATTTAAATGGCAAGCTAAACTGATTATCTACATGCTCAAGGAATAAACTCATTCATTCATTCAGTATTTTAAAAATCAAATATACCTTAGAAGTTTTTATCGAGGATGGTTTTTCGAGTTTTGACTGAGTGCCAAATTCACAAATTTACCGTTCCAGATGAGAGCAAGTGTTTGCGAATTTGAGTATGAGCCTGGTATGCAAAAAATTGATTGATCTGTAAAGAAATCTTATTCCAGTAATTAATAGTATAGAGGAATTTCAATAAAAAAAAAAGTTCTTTTCATAAGCCGCATACTTTTTCACAGAATGAAGGTTTTTAAATAGATGCTTCATTAAATCTGCATCACATATGAGTTACACTTCTCTTGTTGAAGATTCTTCAAAAGTTTAATAACCGAAGTTCATAAGGAATAAAACTAGGATTATCCGGCCTACAATGAATAACAAAAAAAAAATTTACATAGAATTTTTCTATAGTTCAGTGAAGTGGATACTAAGAAAACGGTTCTCACAGAAGGTTTGTTCGTCACGCTTTCGTTAAATCATAGGTTTTGTCTTTAATGTGCTGAGATACATATTCTTTGCTAAGATTATTTCTTTATTCTTTATACAGCAGCCATGATTGCTATTTCATTCCCTGTCAGAATTTATAATAATTTTGATTCTTTTCTCAAAAGCTTTCCTTAAAATCCTTTAAGTTCATTTAAATCCTTACAAAAATAAATGTATTCTTATTGCATTATTACGTATTAGTGTTCTCATTTATTATCTATTTTTTATTCTTTTCTGACAGTATTTTTACCATTTAAATATTATTTTATATTTATGTTTATTTTTTTAATCTTAAATACTTCAAAAATTTAAAAATGTAAAATAGTTATATTTTATTAACTTATTTTATACTAATTGATATCTTAAATGTACTAATATAATGTACTAATGTACTAATATAATTTTAGAATCCCAAAGGATTCTTTTGAACAATAATGTCAATCATAATGCGTATCAAAATTTCACTTTACTATGTTCTCATAAGGAATTTTCTTGTGGGGTGATACTGAACTAAATTATGCTAAAATTATTTTTAGCTACATGTATATTTTTCAATTTATTTTAAGGAATCAATATTAAAAGAAATAACTGGCACAGTATTATAATAGATTTTAAAAGGTACTATTTGAAAAAAAATCTAAACTTTTATTCTGCCATCAAGATTTCTATGATATTCTTGAATGAAAGAACAAAGTTAATTTTTTTTAACATTCCATTCCATTCATTTATTTACAAAGTAAAAAAAGTGGAGAAGCCTCATAAAAGATACCTTCAAAATTGTTAAGCGAAGATTCTTGTCTACTTCTAATAATTGGTGTGGAAAATACGAAAAATAACGAGCGATTCAGATAACAAATCTATCATCTGCCATAAACAATGGCTGAAGGGTAAGGGTGCTGGTCTTCGGTACTATAGTTCGTGGGCTCGAATCTGGCTGCTGCTCATTGCCACCTTTAAGCCGTAGGTAATGGTGCACGTGGTAGCAAAAATGTGGGCCGTACTAAAATCTAATGTCTATTTTTTAGAATATATCTTGACTACTAAAATAATATAGTTTAGGTTCAAGATGACACTGGTACTTTAAAAAATATGTTGCATGTGATATTTTGCATTTACAATTTAAAATAAAGTTAGAATTATTCACGCAAGTGCATAATTAAAATTTCAACTTCAAAATGTGGCATCTAATTTTCATTAAATTCCAGTAATATATGATTAATTGCTATGGAGCTCAATAACATTTTTCAAAAGCTGAATCTTCATGTTTAATAAAATGATCATAAGCATTCAATACATATTTTTGGAGATATTAGAAGCTAAAAATATCTAAAAATCATCTTTAGGAATAGCGAAAGTTTTTTCCGATATAGTTCGCAATATAACGTACCCCATCTGGGTTTTAATTTAGAAGCAGAGAGCAACTGAACTACTGTGATTCACTTAAAGGAAAGTACTAATGATAATTCTGATGACACATCATACAATCAAAGTAAAAAAAAAATGTATGGTTAAATAAACGTTCAAGTAAGTGATGTGTGCACATTAGATTTTTTTTCACCTATTTTATTTTGAATATTTGAGTATTTTGAGCTAGTTATGGGTATGTATTTCTACTGCAATGTTCTGCATATAGTAGACTTATCACAAGTAGTTAAAAAAAAAAAAAAAAAAAGTCAATTTTATTTTCCATTCACCTACTGATCTCCTTTGATAGCAGTTTACCTATTTCTTATCATCATCATCTGTCACAAATCACCTTAATCCTAAAATACTGTAGCGTGAAGTAAATCCCGAACAAATATTGTTTGTTCAAGGCCTTTCACAGATATGACAGATATACCCCAGCAGCACTGTTTTATGTGAAACCATTCTTCCATCCTTTTATTTTTCTGAGATAGATATGGTATGGGATTACTAGATACTTTCATATACACATGCACTTACATTTCACTCTTGAAGAAATCGAGATTTTAGAAATGATGTAAGATCTAGAAAATTCTCAAATCATGTGTCTGAAAATATGTCAAGTTGAGACGATACATGACAATAATGACCTTGAGCATTGTCGTTCTTGAAACTGAAGGACTCTGCCTCGCTTTAGACATTGCTAGACTAGTTATAATAATGCACAAAGAAAAAGAAAAACAAGAGATTATACATGTGTTCAACCGGCTAGCCAATCAGGTGTGTTGAGGCATGAAGAACAAGTGTAGGAATATGAAACGGGGTAGACATCGGATAACATCGTGAGATTTCTGTGTTCTACAGAAAGACTTCTTTCTAAAAAAATTGTACTATTTCTCAAAAATTGTTAAAGTATAAATAAGCAAAACAATGTCACCGAAGAACAATTCTTCTTCGCTTGCCTTTGTATTTAGTAATATGTTTTAAATAATATGGGGTATTAGAAAAAATGTGTTACTTCAGAGTGCAGGAAGTTATAGTGCAAATATTGATGTGGGTATCATTTGATCAATATGTAATCTTCAGTTAAGATTTTTGTTTTTTGTTTTTGTAAGTGAAATTTTTAACATATTAATCGATAGTTAAACCGAAGTATAACTAACTTTAATTCTACTTTTCAACTCATCTTTCGAGGATTAGAGAAATTTTACTTTCATATTGGAATTTTTAACATAGTTTTCAAAACTTTAAACAGAAATAAATGGCGATATATTTTAGATATCTTATCAAAGTAAGTCAAAACTAAAATTTGTATTTATATATTTAAAAATCCACCATTCATTTTTATGGGAAAAACCAACTAACTATATTTCTGGAATTTTTACGCTTTTCTGATATAATTTTTATACCTCGTTAGAAATATTCAAGAAAATTTTAGAACTATTTAATGCTTCGAAAGTGGTCCACCAGTACCGTACGGTGAAAAGGCGCGTTATCATCTTTGAATGGGAATCCTAAACTGATAGTTCCTTGTTACAAGAAAACATGAGACTCAAGTACTTCGTCTCTACACCTTGTTGAAGTAATAGATCCCGAATGAAAGATGTGGATGTCTGTGCTGCCATCCATCATAATGCCTGCTTACACCATAACGCCTTGAAAGTCTATGTCTTTATGTGATATATTTTTGGTATAAACGTGTTCTACGTTATCCCCATTTAGTTATTCGATGAGAATACGTGTTCAGACTAAAGCGCGACTTGTCGCTGAACGTTACATTCGCCCACTCTGCCAAATATCGAATCTGATGTTCCAAACTCCAGTTTAAACTAGCGTGTTTATGTGCAAGCGTGTGGGGAATACAAACTGCTTTTCATCTGGTTTACAGACCAACACGATTAAGTTTCCTGTAAACATTTTGTCGGCGGTGAGCACTGAACATAGTTCACAGGCACAGCTGTTCATCTGACGCCGCGCAGTTATAGTTAAATATTGGTCTGCCGCACTGCTATTATTTGTCGACCTTG
The DNA here is from genome assembly GCA_032207245.1 of Pardosa pseudoannulata. Classification (NCBI taxonomy): domain Eukaryota; kingdom Metazoa; phylum Arthropoda; class Arachnida; order Araneae; family Lycosidae; genus Pardosa; species Pardosa pseudoannulata. The sequence continues at coordinate 15,167 of JAGEOH010000562.1, forward strand.
TACTGGTCGTCAAGTAACATCTCTGGTTCTTTGAAACTCTTGCCAGTTTTGATATCACACTTTCAGGCCCATTTAGGAAACACTCCGGTTTGAGGTCGTTCAAATTCCTGCCTTCCGATAATACTTCCTTTCAGAAATATGTTCATTTGACTCATTCTCCGTTTTTGAAAATTTAAAGAAGCATTTAGCAAAGCAATTGCACAGAATCCCGCTCCTTCCCCGATGCCGAGTGAGCCCATTTTTTTCTGCCGTGCGTAGTTTTGAACATATCAAAGTCGACCGTAATATTTTGCATCTCCACAATGTTTCTTCTTCAAATGATGAATCTCCACAAGTAACTTTAAAATAATTTGACGAATATTCACTCCCAATTTTAAATATTTTACGAACTGTTATTAACTTTTGGATACCAACGTATGTCAATCAAATCACGATAGTCGCACTTTTAAATTATAAAACAACTGCTAGAATCTGCATAATCTCTCGAAGCTGGTAACTATATATTTTTTCTCCTGCTGCTTACAATATATTCATGTAGTCTACATCTTTCCTTCTTTATTTGAAGTGAATTTATCGTGTTTCGCAGAGATCGCGAATTTCTTGTATTTTCCTGTTAGCTTTGTTTGCATTACTGCTGTGTAAAAGCACCTTTTATGCCATTCATTCAATGCATTCTCAGCTTTGAGAACACAAAAACGTATTTGCGGTCTGAGCTTTCTCAGCAGATTAACTTAGACCTAATCATAACCCTACTATCACGTTTCCGGAATTGAATTCGCTTTAAAACCTTCCAAAATAAAATAGGAACCACCATAATACAATTTCCGATTGTGCTAAGGGATGCTTCGGCGTCCCATTTCCCAAAGCGATCGAGTTTTGGAGCGTGACTCTTCCCTTCTGATACGGATGTTTCCGATTTAAAACAAATCTGAAACAATTCGGTTGAGCGGCTGGAGACAACGGGTGGGTTATGCAAAAATAGAAAACGGCGAGCTAACAAATTTATCTTACTCAAAAATGGAAAGGAAACAAAATGGATGAGTGAATGCCATTGTAGTAACTGATCCGAATAACACCTCAGCCCGACGAAAGGCTTAATAGACAAAAAATGTACTTTATATAGGAAACCAAATTAAAAATAAACGAAATACTGTTTGAGCTCGTTCAAAATCATTTAGTATTCCGAATATTAAAATTGATATTAAATTATTATTGTTCATTATTTACTCATTATTTGATGTACTTGTCGATGCAGACCAAAACAAATATACTCATGTAGACAAGAAAAACATTTATCTTTTGAAATTATTTTAATACGAATCATAATGCCAGCAGCAGCGTGCGGCCATCGCTCACACACCACATGGCTGTTCTCTTTCTAACCACAGACTAGATACACCCGTGTTTAATTTGTCTATGATTCTAACAAAAAAAAAAAAAAAAAAAAAAAAACGTTGCCACTAAAATGCAACTAAATTAACCGGCAAAACAAACAGCACACCGAGTATGAAATATAACAGTCCAAAATTTGAAACATTGAGTTTGAGAACAAACAACAAAACAAAACATAAAGCACAAATGATCCAAACAGTAATCATTTGCTTTAAAATTAAGTATGAATTTTTATTTTTTTTAAATACCTTTCGGTTGTATAGCTGTAGTTTACCGAAAATTAGTCAGCCTTAAAATAAACATATTTAACTCAGATCCATTGTAGTAACTGATTCGAATAACATTTCGACCAGTAGAAATGCTTACCGTATTCAGGATATTAATTGAGTATTAAAGATATTAAAATGGATTTTAAATTATTATTGCGATATAATGTGCTTTGAAATTACGTATGAATATTTTTATTTTAAAAAAATTTTGATTGTATAGCTGTAATTCACCAAGAATTTTTCAGCATTAAAAGCAGCATATTTGACTCAGATCCATTGTAGAAACTGATCCGAATAATATTTCAGCCAGCCGAAATGCTGAAAACGAAATCAGATACGGATTTTCTTGTACTCTTTAGATTATATATTATGCTACATGTCATTTAACAATTATTTTATTTAATAGTAAGATACACTTCTCCAATTCTTTAATACAGTAGACTGTGACACAATTTCTACATTATTACTTTTTAATACCATCAGTTGTATAAAATAAGTACAGTGGGATTGAAATATAGATACAAGAATACATCTACTGAGTAAGATAGTTATTCACCTTTTTCCTCAAACACCAGTCTTTTTATATGTGTATAGGGGATTCCAGAAAGCAGCAATACAACGGATATTAATTCTACCGGATTCGCCAAAAGGCTGTACTTGAATTCTAATCATTGTTGAACTATTTATGTACTACTCATTGTTGAATTGATATTGTATAATATTTTTGTTGTAACACTAATTATTAACTTTAAATGCTAAATTTCCTACTTGAAGCAGGGTAATCATTTCCTCTTGTATATTGTGTTGCTTGTAACATTAATGCTGTCCTAAACTATATCTCTTCTCCATCTTACTCACGCGTAGTCATAAAACACTCTTTTCTTATGGAATAAAGAAGAATAGAGGAAATATTCACTCTCCTATAACATGCTTTAAAAAGATAGGAATCAAAATTTTCATCCAGTACAGACATGGGGAGCCACGCTCCCCAAGAGCGTAAATGTCTTCTTTTAAGCATCTCTACTCTTAAGACTAGATACATAGAAATAAGCAGAATGTATTAATTTTTAAGTACATTGAGATATTATGATGACTCCGAATACTTCCTTTTTAAAAATCCGAGGTAGGTGAGTCGGCAGAAGCGTCGCTCTCATAACCGGAGTGTAGTAAGTTCGAGGCTCGAGCCGGCCAAAGATCCGCCAGGTTCATTAATGGCAGTTGGGGATAGTAAAATAGATTCGTGTTCGCAATGTCCTCAAAGTTCAAACGATACTTCTGAAGGTGACAGGCCAAGCCTTGGAATATTCTGCTTTGTTCCTGCTTCTAAATTACAGCGAGGACAGTGTTACTCTCGTTCGTAGCATTTTTTAAACTACGTGGGTTCCTCATCAGTTGCTAAATGAGTAACAGCTTCTCATCCATGTTGACGTAAAGGTATATGTCTGCATTGGAAAAAAAATTTAGTCTTAAATATGAGAAATTCATGTATTCATTTTTGGAGACTAAATGTGTGAGCAATATGTATTCATTTTTGAGTACATTAATGAACTGAGTAACTATATATCATTATTTAAAAATGTGCACCATGTGTACTCATTTTGGCTACATCCTCATGTACTCATTATACGGTTCACATATAGAATAACATTAAAAGATCATTAAGTTTGATTCCCATAGAGTTCACGTAGTAATTACTTTGAAAACTGAAAAATCACTTTTATGTTAAATTGTAGGTACGCATTATATATTGTAGTGAGGCGAATTAGATCATTCTAATTATAAATAAAACGGGTAGTGAAATGCTTGGGATCTAAATCTGACCTCATCACATCTTTTGTAAAGGAGAGAGGGCCTATAAAAATTATTTGAATGGATTCGTCTTGTGCGGAGTTCTCGGGCTGGGTTCTGATCCCAGTCCCAGATTAGAATCATGTCTCCGTTCACGACGCTAAATAAGAATGTACCTTTGTGGAGTTATTTATGAGTCCCTAAGGGACAGTGCCCAATTTGATGGGGTAAGCTTTTCCCCGTGTTTGTGGTTTAAAGGGAGACCAATGAATATGTACAACTCTGCTGATTGGAACAAGAAAAATAAGAAAGGACAGAGATGAAAATAATATAAAAAAAGAAAGAAGATTGTTGGAGTTCGGGAGCTGGAGACCAGAATTAGGAGACCAAGCCGCAGCCTCACATAATCCTCCAATCGTTTAGAAGGCCCCAGACCAGTGGTGGGACTAAAGTCAGCATTACCATCCGACAAATCGAGATTACACGCAAATAGGTCTACATTCTTCCACCAACTCCAAGTCTGAAGAGGTCCCGACCAGCGTACAGCCCTTGCACAGCCTGCAGATGCACTTTGCAGATCCACAAAGGTACTTGTTATGAAAATTTGAATTTGGAATTAGGTCCTCTCTCTCTTCTTTTTTTACGTAAATGTTTAGTATCTGATTAATGTTGAATTCTGGATGAGGTGGCACATAATAAAAAAAATTGGAAAGGCAATTTGTTTTAAATTTGAATTAATTTTCTGTACATAGACATATAAATAGTATAACAATAAATTTTCTTATTTTTATTTAAAATTATCAACTTTGTTATGTGTTTATTTAAGTGTGTAATATTTATTTTAGCAACTTCTAATTGGCTTATTAATTTTTAAAGATTAGTCTGTAGTCTCAGAACCTGTGGTTGAATTTAAAACTTAAATAATCTATACAACACAATACAAATAAATTTTAGTCTTAGACTAATTAATTAATAACCATTATAAATTGATCATAGGTAAATACCTAAATTTAATGAGAGCTACACGACATATATGAATATTACTTTTCACCATTTTTTCTTCGGAAATATAGGAATTAAATTAGATTTGGTTTGGTTTGGAGGGCTACGGTCTATTTTTTTTGTAACACGATAGGAAATAAATTAGAAACGAATGAATACGGTCTGCTTTATTCAATCTTTATACATGGTGGATATAAAGTTATGTGGAAACAAAATATAATTCCCATACTTTTTGCCACCTATATGCACACGAAATGGGGGTTGAAAGATTGTCCTAACCTTGGTTTAACCCATATTGGACCGCTGTCCTATAAACAGGACAGCAAATAAAATTTCATTTAATAATAAAGTTATACATATTTTCTGAGTGGATGTTATTTTAGCACCTTTAAAATAGACACACTTTAACATAGTAACCAAAAAAAAAATTGAGAAATCAAATTATACTGCATTGAAAAATTTATTTTCATCAACCCCTTAAAAATTGTCATTTTTTAATCTTTAATTTTATATTTATTATTATTTTTTTCAAACATTGTGAAGATTACTTGTAGTTTAAAAACAAAGCTAATAATGTAGCTGAAAATTTTTGTTCAAAAAATATTTTACACGTATATTTTGTAAGTATAAAAAAAAGCTGTCCTAAAATTAGGGCAACGGTCCAATTCCGATTATTTTTCCACGAATTTTGGATGTAAATTATGGATGTTAGCATCCTAAAATGGATATCCATTTTCTATTACCTCACCAAAGATGGCAGTTCAAGAACTGCAAGAGAAAACCAACAATGTGCTTAAAATGCAAGGTTGGACTTTCTTTTGATCGTTTCCCCAAATTTCACCTAGGAATCAGCCTAATTTGATGTAAGTGATATTTGTTAAATTTTTGTAGTGTATTGGACCGTTGTCCTATTTATAGGACACCTAATTACTTAAAAAATAAAAATATTTTTCATTAAATTTTGGTTTTATATGCTTAGTTTCCCCAGATTAAGGATATAAATGAAGTTTTAATAATTTTCAGAAATATTTAGTTGGTGTGGTACTATATGGGTTAAATAATCTAACAACGGTTGCTTTAATAAAAATGAGTTGTATTATATCCGATGCGAGTAATTCTCAAAGATAATCTGGGCAAGCTATGTCATAATATTTTAATAACTTTCTGTACAAAGTTTTTATCATCAATTTATCGGTCATGGCATAGTTGGTACTAGAAAAAAAAATTGTAACAATGAAATAAATAAACAGCAATTTGATACGTAATTGCAAAACCGTCCGTGCCCATTTACATAAACGCGGAATCGCGAACACTTAATCGACTTTCGCGTGCCTCGTTGTGAGAGATTACCTTCGGAATCGAGATCATGTATTAAGTCTCGAGTTCAATACCAGGTCATGACATGAATACTACTAACTTGCTCTCAGCGTCATAGGATGACGCACACGCTCGCACAGCTCGGTGGCTAGTGAGAGGAGAAGGATCTGAAATTCATTGAACAAACTTACCTTGGTCAGGGCCAAAGGGCACATAGCGTAGTGAGGAGAGCTGAGGAAAATCCGAAACTCATGTTCGTAGTAACTTACATCCGGAAAACACGAAGGGCATTAGCAATGAAATGTGGAACGCGTACCTATTGTTTGCATCCAAAGTACAAAAGCATACAGATCATGTATTCGAAACAGGATGATACCAAGTAAGCAGGGATTTTCTACTCCGGCAATAGCCGTAGGAATTCTGTGACCTTAGTAGCTATTTGTTAAGAGGGAATACAGAAAATAAAATTAAGGCGATAACTAATAAATTCCTTTGTTAGGAAAGTACCTTCATTCATTGGACTTAAAAAAATTGCAATACCAGTAGTACTGCCTGCGACCGTGGCGAAACATCAGCCTTAGAATCCCAACATTCAACAGGATGATTTCAAGATTCACGGCTTTCAATGGGGAAACGTGCAGTCTCGCTCCACTGAAAAGCTTTTAAAATTTAAATCTTCTACGAAAGAGAATGCATCCAATCTGATCAAAGATTTTTACAGTGAAATATTCAGTAATATACTTAAAAGGATTTTGCCGGTTCTTACAGATTCTTTACATTCTCTCAAATATTGTTTGCTTTACCTTAATTTTTGACCTAAAATGCTCAAACTTCTTTATGATCTACATCTTTACAAACCCGGAATCACATAAAAAGGAAAAAAAATCTTACCAAAGCCAGAAATGAAAGAAGAAATATATTCTGAATTGCTCAATAATCGTGACTTCTGTTTCTTTAATCTAAACGAAGAAATTGCGTTAAGGTGGGTTTGTACCAACAATATTGGATTCATCTCATTCATTGCTAACCAATCATGAAAATAAAATTCCCTCTGGCCAGGTCGCATTTTAAGAATTCCTTAAAAAAATTATACTTCAGGATAGAACAGCAAAATCTTTAGGATGCAGTCATTTCTGTATTTTGATTTTATGTTTGTTGAACGTTATTTTTGCGTCTTAGAAAGAGAATACCAAAATTTCTTACAAATAATTTAAGATTAAATTTTTGTTTTTTCCAAAAAAAGAAAAAAATAGCATCCTAGAGGATTTGTTTTTCTATCATGTGGTATAAGCTTTTTGAAGAATTCTTAACACTTCGCTTGCGGACAACGTATTTTTACGTTTTTTGCAGTCTGACACTGGAGCGCGGGTCAAATAAAAATACGTATTTAGTAGATTTTTGGTGGATACCCGCTAACTACAACAAAATCTACTAAATACGTATTATATGCATGTGTGACATATTCGTGTTGTTTGCGTTGCTATGCAACGCTTTGCATTTTTTCTTTACACAAGTTATGATTGTCGAGTTACTCGGTCTTTTGTTGCGTTATTTTGTCTTCTGCCGCTTTCTTCTTCAGAGGAAAATGCTTTGAACGGTACCATACTGTAAAGAACTATTAACGTGTTATCAGTTCTATTTCTAATGTATTGAAAAAATATTTTTGAATACATTGTAAAATTTTAAAAATCGCTTATTTTTGTGATTTCGTAATTTTTTTTTTTTTTGTTAAATAATTATACAGTATATATTAAAGTGTAAAATAAAAAAAGTTTCTTTCATAAAAATAAAGTAGTTTCCGATTTACTGCGATTTTTCTGAATAACTAAACTCTCGCGCGATTCACAAAGAAACGCCCGCTACAAGCGTAAATTGGCGGTGAAGTGTACCCGCATGCCAAGTGTTAAAATACTGGCCGGCCTGTGGGAATTTAATTTTTCCTCCTCATAGGTTAACATTAAGTGAGATGAATCGTATTGGGCAGTCACAGATCCAACTCCCTTAATCACTGAAAAAATAGTCAACATTTCAAATTGGTGAAGCTGAACGATGGCCAATTGGTTAGGGTGCTGGCCTTCGGTACCAGAGTACGTGGGTTCGAATTCCACAGTGGCATGGATGTTCGTAGCCGTTCGGAATCGGCTTTAAGCTGTAGGTCCCGGTCTCATTAATCCTCGTGTTGCAAAAAGTAGACCGTAGCACTCCAAACCAAACTAAACCAAATTGGTGAAATTAATCGACCCCTTTATTTAAAATATTAATTCCAACACATATAAATTTCATGGGCTCAACACATGCGTTTTTCAGTTAGCCCTATCATAGTGATGGGATCCATATTTTGACAACCATAACATGACTTATAGTATATTTATTATAACTCCTTTTGTAGCTATTCTTTGATTTTAAAAAATCTTTAACACTTTGTTTTGTAATTTCATTGCAAAATATGTGTGAAAAGAAAGTATTTCCTTCAGTATATCCATATATAAATATTTCTTACAGGATGCTTTGAATTCACAAAAGTATTTAATTTTTCAACTATAATGCATAATAAGCGGAAGAAACTTAAGAACGTAAGAAGTAGTTAAATATCCCAGTATCACATATTAAATAATCTGCATAAAAAATGAGATTGAATAACTATATCATATGGTTCCTTAAAGAGTATTGAATTCCAGAAAGTAATATTTCAAAGAAATTCCAATCAGATGAAAACTTGTGAATAAAATTAGACGAACTTTTACTTATATTTTTTAAACTTTATATTATTTCATTTAAAATTTTTCAGAGACTCCAGAGATTTGATTTTGCTCAATCTGTCATGTAAGCACTCGAATTAATCCCTGCCAATATACTTTTCTTCATCACTGTGTCGAATGATGGACGATTGGTTAGGGTCCTGGCCTTCGGTACCGAAGTTCGTGGGTTCGAATCCCATTGTGGCATGGATGTTCGTAGCCGTTCGGATTCGGCTTTAAACTGTAGGTCCCGGTCTCATTAGCCCTCGTATTGCAAAAAAAGTAGACCGTAGCTCTCCAGACCAAACCAAACCATCATCACTGGTGACAACAGCTAAACAAAATTTCAAAAATATAATTTCTTTAATTTTTTAAAATTATAAAAATTGGCACTCAATCAGATAAATCATAAAATTCAAACATATTCGGTGCCTCTAGTAATTCATGGCGATTTCAATGTCAATAAGATTTAGTAGATGCCACAGTTTGGTCACTTTTCTATTATTAAATTTCAATTCTATACTAGTCTCGTTAAATTCTTTTGAACGATAGCTGAGTGGGTAATGTTCTTTGGTACTTAAATTCGTGGGTTTGAATCTCTCTATGGCATGGATATTCGTAACCACTTGTAATCAGCTTTAAGCAGTAGGTATCAATCTCATTAGCCCTCGATTAGCAAATCATTAGACTACAGCACTCCAAACCAAATCATACCAAAACTTATGGAATCTTTCCTGACAAAATTACTGCAACTTTTTTTATGTGTTTTGTACCACATAATCCGTTTATAGCTATTTGGTCTATGGCACTATGAGAGTAGTATGTGTAATGTACACTTGAAATCATACTACGTAGATTATTATTTTTGTGTATGCTTGTAAAAGCTGTTTAACAACATAGGATACTTCTTTAACAGCTTAAAGAACCTTATGGAATTTTTCCTAACAAACTACTGCAACTTTTTATGTATTTTGTATCACAAAATCTGTTTATAGCGATTTGATCTATGGCACTATGAGAATAATATGTGGAATGTACACTTGAAATCATACTGTGTAGATTATTATTTTTGTGTATGCTTGTAAAAGCTGTTTAACAGCATGTGATACTTATTTAACCGCTTAAAGAACCTGTGCGTAATATTACGGGTTTCAACGCTGATTTCTATTTTTATTGTAACGTGATATTACGGTCAATAAAGAAAATGTTTTAATGTGACATTTTGATAGAAATATGCCGTTAGCTTCATTTCAGTGGGTGTTTTACGTATTTATCTACGCGTATTTTATTTTTATTGTTGTTTTTTACTCCTAGAAATAACATTTATTGACGCCGAACGATGGCCGAATGGTTAGGGTGCTGGCCTTCGGAGCCGAGTTCGAGGGTTCGAATCCCACTGTGGCATGGATGTTCGTAGCCATTCGGAATCGGCTTTAAGCAGTAGGTCCCGGTCTCATTAGCCCTCGTGTTGCAAAAAGTAGACCGTAGCGCTCCAAACCAAACCTTTCCCTTTGATGAATAATTAAAACTGTTAAATTGAACAACAATTTTTTGCAGTATTTTTGCAAATTAATGTTTTATTAAGTATTTAACGCATTTTTCAAAACCTTAAATCTGTTTTAGATATCATTTGTTGAGGACGTATTTACATAGAGGGTCGGGATGTCTAGATTACTAAAATTACTTCAATACATGCATTGCAAAATTTTTCTTAAACTTTTTAAAATTTGTGTACATTACTAGTTTTTACTGCTAAGTACTGAAAAATATTTTTCAACCATGAAAAAAGTAAAAACATTTCTTTTAGTTAGAATTAATTACATAAGGTTGACAAATTTAGCATTACTTTCGATTCATTTAGACATGAATATAAATAAGGCTGATGATTTAAATAAGTTGGCCTTAAAAGATGAAAGAATTAATTTGCTACTTTAAAACGGTGGTTTATAAATTGCTGATCATACCATACTGTTTTATAGTTTCAATTTCATACAAGGTATATAATTTTCTAAAATAAAAATAAAAAGATATGTCATAACTCCTTTCACTATATTTTTCTTTATTTTCCTAGTTATTCATAAAATTACTTTAATTTCGTCTGGTAAATACTGATGCCTAAATTAAATATACTCCCATATTTTTTAGACAAATTTAAACCCCTTAAAAATTTAGAGCGTAAGTTAAGAGACACCATGTAGTTGCTAATATATTTTTCAAGATACAATGAAATTACGTACATCATTGTCGATCTGTTTTATGACATATTTATGTATTTATCAAGATTTATGTATGTGTGTATTGGCTCCACCAATGAGGACCATCTACCTTAAAACAAAGGTTTAAGATGTTTTGGGTGCCCCCGGATGTACAGTCCACAGCATCTCATAATATACAATGCAGTGTAAATACAGTAAAACAGACAAAATAACAGTGGAAATCCAATAAAAGTAATAATAATAATAATAATAAGTTAAATTAAAATAAAAAAATTAATAATAATAATTACAAGATAATTGCATGAAAATAAATACAATAGCGCAGTACAATGAAAGTTATATATTCAGAATCAGCCTTGTTACGGGGAATGCAGATTCTCTGAATTTTCCATTAGCTAACCGAACAGTTTTCTTAGTTTAGATGAGAAGGTTTTGTTAAAATTTAGCTCATCAGCCCAGACATCTTCCAGGCAAAGTCTGGGGCTCTTGAAATCCCTAGGGAGGTAGTAGTCAAATAGGTAGTGGTCGGGCAAACCCGGGCCACCGCAAACACATCTCGTACTAGCCGAATCGGAAAGCTGGAACCGGCTAAGATAGACCGGGAATGGGCCATGCTCGGTAAGGAAAGCTGTAAGGGCGGTATTGGAAATTTGCCTAGTGTGTGGTTTACTTTCGGGTAGACGCTTAGGCAGGCCTACCGATTTCCGATATGTCCCAAGTGACCTGCCAGTCAGCCATTTGGCGCTCTCGAAGTTTGCCCTTGATGTAGACCACTGGGAGAGAAAGTTCCAGATCAGTGTGTTATGTATGTGTGTGTGTGTGGGGGGGGGTGTAACGAAATTTCTTATATGAGATTGAAACTTTACTTCCCTTTTGACCCTCGCCGAAAATAATTTCTGGCTACGTCACTGACCTTTACGTATAATAATATATTCTATACAAGTCATTCTAAAGTTTCCTGTTTGTTGTTTAACATCATGTTTACTCCTATTATTTACCAACTAAACCTGATCTTTGAGAATTTAATACTTTTCCTCCTGCTTTCAGGCTTTACGAGTTCGACGCCCTGTCCACAGACTACAATTCGCTTCATTCAATAGGCAAGATATTTTATTTAGTAGCTTGTAAAACGAGCCCCACCTAATGCCCTCCGGAATAAAATTCATGCAAATTAACACTCCAAGGAAACATTTTTATTGAATATCACAATGCTGATAATTACATCAGTCGCTCCACCCCCTTCTCTGCCAAATAAAGTAACTTCGTATCAATCAATATAATTCTTTCTTGACTAAAGGGGGAAAATGCCTATTCTTCTTTCTGGCTGATCGTTAAAATCCTATAACTTACATAGAAGAGGAAATAAGTCACTGACGCCGAGGAGTTTTTCAAACCTGTTTTTTTTTCCATTATTGTTATTGTTATTCTGATACTTATCGTGATCACAATTGCTCGTTCCTTGTTCTACAACTTTCGATTTTTCTGCGACTTTTATTTTCTCAGTGCTTGCACGCGTATCTCGCTCGTCAGCACAGAAGGCCTGGAAGCTGTGGAGCACCGTAACATGCTGTACCTTTAAGTACCTTCTAAAGGCATTTGCCGCTTGATCGACGCTATTCGTCCATTTAAGGAAAAGTTCCTGCCCTTTAAGCAAATTCGATAGTGTATATATATATATATATATATATATATATATATATATATATATATATATATATATATGAATGGAAATAGACGTACCCTAACTCAGATTTATGTATCAATACTCCAAGTTTCTCCAACCTCTACAGTCCTTTCAGAAATAGGTCCAAAGTCTTAATCTAAAGTACAGTGAACTTTCAATCTCATAAGAAAGTGTCATTAAACGCGCACACACACACACATATACAAAGTATATATATATATATATATATATATATATATATATATATATATATATATATATATATATATATATATATATACATGCAAAAGTCTCATACATACATCCATAGTTTAGCATGCATACATAAATATGTCATAAAATGGAACAGCAACGCTGTGGGTAGTTTCGTTGTATTTCGAAAATTATATTTGCAACCGTATTTGAGTCTTTTAATTTACGCTAAGTTTTTAGCATGTATAAGTGTGCTTGGTAAATAATGAAGCATATTTAATTTACCCAATATTACAAGACGAATTTAAACTGAAGTAATTTTATGAATAACTAAGAATATATATATATATATATATATATATATATATATATATATATATATATATATATATATATATATATATATATATATATATATGGTTAGAAAGGAATTATGACATATCCTTTTATTTTCTTTTACAAACTTACATTCCTTACATTACAAAAAAACTCGAAAACAGTAAGGCATAGTCATTAATTTATCAGCTACCGTTTTAGGGTTCTAAATTAATTCTTTCCGATCTTAAGGCTAGCTTATTCAAACCTCAGTCCGCATTTATAATCATGCCTATATCCACCGAAAGTAAAACTAAGCTTGTCAAAATCTTGTGACCAGTTGTATTGCGAAAAAAGTTTTAACTGTTATTTAACTGTTCATTTCAATGCATAAAATACCTTTCCAAAATAATCCACAAAGTTATCTCTCTCTCTCTCTCTCTCTCTTTTTTTTTTTTTTTTAATAGTTCAATAGACTTGTTTTAGACAAATTGACTAAAATCTCATTGAAACTATCTTAAATTAAAAATTCAATTTTTCATGGTTTGACATGAATATTAAAGGAAAGGCGTGTTGTATCTATTGTTTTATGGCTATCATACAGCCATTGTTCAACTTTCTTTAAACAAGTAGCTTTTTGTTTCCATTATAACCTTTTATGTATAATAAACCTGTTTAACGGCCATAAACTGATATACGGAGGGTGTAACAATTATATCTAGTTGATAAAGAAACACTCACCGAAACAAGCATCTAATATAGAATGTCAGAATACTTCTACTTCTTTATTTTTCAAGATCTGAAAGTATTCGAATTAACAATAACAAAAGTTCAAATGATTTTCAAAATAATAAATAACTATACTATCTGCTAATTCTCTTCTTGTTTATGTCAGCATGCATTTTGTATTACCTTAATTACAATATTTTCAAAGTAAAGGATTAATATATGTATGTTTCCTTGTATATATATGTAATATATCAAAATTATTTCACTCTAATATTTCCTTTAAAACCTCCACTCTCCCATTCTAATTCCTTAAAGTATTTTTCCCAGCTTCAAAATGTCTTAATAAAAGGAGTGTCTTCGACTCAAAATTCTCTCAATACATTTCCCAAAGCTTTCTGTCCAATAGATGTAAATTTTCTATCCGTTCAACACGTTTTCCAGCTGTTGCCGGTTAATGTATGAGCTCTTTTCCTAATCTTAACAGCTAAATTCGCTGATTAAGTTTCTTGTCCCTTGGGAAAATTCTACCTGTCTTCGCTCTTGGATGCACCTCTGTTCGAGCAAAGTGATTTTTGTGTCTTTCTCTCGTCTGCCGCTGACTAGTGAAAGTGTCCTTTTCTAGCAGCTCTTAAATAAAATTTCAAGTAGACTTGGACTTGTGTGCGTTTCTCTTCAGTGTGGCTCGACTGCAATTTACTTAAATAATCTAGTTGCTGAGGCTTCTCCTTGCCCAGTAGCCCGGGAAAGTAAAAATAATAGGGGGCTATAATCCTAAATGTGTCCAGCAGTTGTATAATAATATATTATACAACTAGTTATATTGTACAACTGTTATACTATACCAAGTTGTATATATATATATTGGGTTGTTCGGAAAGTCATTTCGTTTTTTTGGGGGAACATGAAAGACAGTTTTCGTATAATGAATAAATATTTTATTAAATTATATATTGGCCATTCTGGTCCAACACCTTTTGCCATCTTTCTGGTAGTAGCATAATTCCACGCTCATAAAATTTTTGGTCTTTGCTGGCAAAAAACTGATCGAGGTGGTTTTTGACCTCCTCATTTGAGGTGCAGGTTTTACCGTCTAAAAATTTTTGGAATGACCGAAACAAATAATAATCCGATGGTGCCTGGTCTGGAGAATTTGGTGGGTGTGGTATTGTATCCCATTTAAGCTGTAAAAGCTTTTGGTGAGTGACCAAACTTGTGTGAGGTTTCGCGTTGTCTTGGTGAAACAGTACACCTTTCCTGTTGATTAGTTCTGACCTTTTCTGTTGAAGTTCATCATTCATTTTGTCCAGCTGATGACAGTAGACTTCCGAATTAATCGTTGTGTTATCCGGTAAAAGCTTAAAAA
This sequence comes from Pardosa pseudoannulata, assembly GCA_032207245.1. Lineage (NCBI taxonomy): Eukaryota > Metazoa > Arthropoda > Arachnida > Araneae > Lycosidae > Pardosa > Pardosa pseudoannulata. The sequence goes on from JAGEOH010000562.1 coordinate 30,172, forward strand.
CAACGATTCCTTTAAAATCCCACCAAACAGACAGCATCACCTTTTTTTGGTGAATATCGACTTTGGAAAGGGTTTGAGCCGGTCCATCTTTTTTACTCCATGACCTCTTGCGTTTGACGTTGTTGTATATAACCCATTTTTTGTCCCCAGTGATGATGTGCTTCAAAAACGGATCATTTTCGTGACGTTTGAGAAGCGAATCGCAGACGTCAATGCGGCGACACAGATTTCTCTCTGTGAGAATATAGGGAACCCATACATCGAGCTTCGAGGATAATACCAGGCCTTTCAAGTGGTCATAAACTGTTGAATTTGATAAATTTAACCTCAATCTGATCTCACGTGTTGTTATTCGCCGGTTCGCATCAACTAATGCCTTTATCGCGTCTTTATCAGCTTCCACCGGACTTCCCGAACATGGTGCAGCTTCGACATCAAAATTGCCGGATCGAAATTTAGCGAACCAGTTCTGGCACTGGCGTACTGTCAACACACCTTTTCCATACACATCGGTCAATTTCTTTCTGTCTTGAACAGCATTTTTACCATTTCTGTAGTAAAGCAGTAAGATATGTCAATAATGCTGCTTATCGCTCTCCATATTTAAGAGGGTACCAACCAAAAACTACTGCGTAGAATTAATTGGAATTTTTCACACACAAGCCTTGCTATATGAGCTATCAAAGCATATAAAAATTATACGGCTTAAATGTGAAGTTGGGTGAAAAAAAATACAATTAAATCCTCTGAGGGAAAAAACGAAATTACTTTCCGAACAACCCAATATATATATATATATATATATATATATATATATATATATATATATATATATATATATATATATATATATATATATATATATATATATATATATATGCGCATACACTCACTTCAAATGAAGTACAGGAGATATAAAAAGGGATTAACAAGACCAAATTTGACACTAATAGCCAAAAAGTATTAGCGACTTTCGGTAATCGATTGTTGGCTTCGTCATTCATTTGATACATTTCAAATGAGAAGTTGTAAAAATAATCACTAATTATTTAAAGAAATAATATGCTTAAGATCACAGCTTCTTGCAGAACTCAAAAGAAATATCCGCAATGCATGCGTGTGTATCTATATATATACACTCAAGAGCTAAAACATTATGACCACCCCTACATTTTGCAATGAACTCGCCAACTGCGCCTACGATGGGCTCGGGAACATCGTGGCTGGTCAATGGATCAGTGGGAGAGAGGTGCCTGGTCAGACGAATCACGGTTTGTCATTCATCACGCCGATGGCCGTGTCAGGATACGCCGTCTTCCAGGCGAACAGTTGCTCCCTCAATGTACAGTAGGTCATACATAGGCCGGTGGTGGTGGTATTATGCTTTGGGGGACGTTCTCTTGGGCGTCTCTGGGACCTGTGGTTCTGGTAGAGCATACCATGAATGTTACAGGGTATCTGAACATCATTGCGGACCAGTTGCACCCTTACATGGCCTCTGTTTTTCCAGCTGGAAAAGGAATGTTCCAACAGGACAACGCCCCGTGTCACAAGGCTAAAATTGTGTTGGAGTGGTTCCAGGAACATGATGCTGAATTCCAGTTAATGTCCTTGCCGCCTAACTCACTGGATCTCAATCCGATAGAAAACATTTGTGATGTCATAGGACGGCAGCTCAGAGTTCAAAGACCACCCATTCGCAATATCTCGTATTTGCATAACCGTTGCTTAAACATCTGGTACAATCTGTCTCAGCCCATATACCAAGGACTTGTGGCATACATGCCAAGGCTGGTTGAAGCTGAGTTGCGCGCCAAAGGTGGGCCAACTCGTTATTGACAGGTGGTCATAATGTTTTGGCTCTTGAGTGTAAATATATATATATATATATATATATATATATATATATATATATATATATATATAGATATATATATATATATTAACGCATTTAGATGCATTATTACACAGCGAAATAACTTTTTATATATAGGTTAGATAATAATTGTCTCATTTCCTTATTAATTTGATAAATAAGTCACACCTGTGTTTTACATCTCAAGTACTTTAGGCATTGCAATTAATAGTTCCTAAGCAGACATTATTGCCGCACTTTTTTATGTATTATCTGTACATCTCTATATAATATGAAATTTTTATTTCGAAATGATAGTATTGAAATATCAAGTGGTACTGATTACCAAAATACAATTGAACACTAACAGAAAAAAGGTATTAGCCACTTTTAGTAATCGATTGTTGATTGCGTCTTTCATTTACTCTACTTTCAACGAGATAACGATAACATAAAAATATTCACTAATATTAAATATAATATACTAAAGCGCAAAGATTCTTGCACAACTTAAAACAAATGCCCGTGACGCATATATATATGTGTGTGTGTGTGACTGTTGACGCATTTAGATATATTATTACTCTGTATTAATTTTTTTGTAACTATGGGTTATAATAATAACTATTTATTTCCTTATCACTTTGATAAATGATACGAGTTACGCTTGAGCTTTACGTCTTAAGCACTTTAGGCGTTGCAATTTGCAGTTCATAAGCAGACATTATTGCCACAATCTTTTATGTAATCCGCAGGTGAAAAAAACCATGTCAATGACTTGCGTTGATAGTCTCTTTTGTTGTTATTGTTGTTGAACTATTTTCTCAAGTTATTTTCGTATGATTAAATCTCCTTTAGAAAGAGGAGTTAAAAAGTTATAAAAAAGGCCTGGATTTGCCGCAAGGGTTTGCAGGTGTTCGTTTCGAAAGCATGTATTCTAATGAGTCGTATATCTTATTATAAATTTTACTTATATAGATACCAGTTTTATTCTATTTGTTTGGTTCCCAGCCTTATTAAAAAAGTACAACGAAGAAAAATTAAAATTCCAAATTAAGGAACTGGACATTGTTGCATAATTTTGGAAAATGGGATATACGAAATTTGGGATAAAGACTTTAAAAAAAATGGCTTTTTTTTAATATTTTACACCAAGTCACAGCTTTTGTACATTTATCTTTATTATACTAACTTTATATTTAATGGATTCCGAATGTCTGTGAAGGAAAGAGAAATGTGCAAATTATTATGGAACAAACGAAAAACGCCATGGATTTTTTTTAGACGTTTAAAGATAAAGAATTATCAATGATCCTTCGTAACTTAAAAGGATTATTTTTACTCCTTATATAATTATCATGTAACAACATGGCGGCTTCCCATTTAGTTGTGTTAATCCTAATTTTCCATAAGTCTAGAGACTCAGTAATTTTGACTAAATGTGTAAATTTAAAATTTTTGTTTGAAGAGAAAATAGCAGTATCGTCTTCATAAATTGTAAGTTCGGTTGATAGATGCACAGGGATATCATTGATATAAATGTTAAATAAAGTAGGGCCGAGAAGGGATCTGTGGAGCGCCGCTGAGAATAATAAATTTTGAAGTAAGAGACTAATAACCTGAAAAGTACGGCCGGTGAAGTAAGAAAAGAGAAGTTTAACGAGATGATTAGGGAAGTTAGTTACATTAGTGTGCAAAACTTAAGCAACAGGTGGTTTTTTTGCCATAACTCCACGAGAAATCATCTGAAAGACATGAAATTCAGATATGAGTGAGAGTATCATGTAACTAAAGGATGACGAAAACATTGGCGCTGAAAAAAATATGCAATGCATACGGTATGGAATCAAACAAAAACAAACTTCATTGAATGAATAGTATTCTGACTCACGATTGTCTATCCAAGAGGAAGAACAACAAGATGTTCCTTAATATGAGATATGCCTTCCCCTAACTGCAATGGTTGATTTGCACCGTCTACTCATACTCAGAACCAGCTGGCCCAACACTTCTTGCAGTAGGAGTGCCCACTCCGCAATCAGCATCTGTTTGAGTTTTTGGGAGAATGTAAGCGTGCTGCAATGTATCTCCCCAAAGCATCCACACATGTTCGATGGGATTTAAATCAGGGGAGTACTAATCAGTAGGTATATCTTACAGCAGTATTTTATAATCAGTAGTTTATAAACTATTATATACTAACATTTTATAATAGCAAATTAATTTTTCGAGATTTTCATACCAGCTCATTCAGACCTTTATGTTTATATGCACCGAAAGTAATACTAAATGGGTCAACCTCTTGAACCGATTTTACACTTTTCATAGATGAAAATACTTTTTAACATTTACAGTGAAAACTATAAATGAACTCAAATTTTGATAAGTTCAAAAAATCTTGAGATATCTAATTTGAAAATATTTCGGGGATGGTCTAGATGACTCGGATCCCTCACCTATAAATACGTCATTTCCTTCATAATACCAAATGAATAATTTACCTATGATTCGCCTATTAACATTTACCTAATCCGTGTAATACATTTTTTTCATAATTGGAAGCTTTGACAGAGTTAACAATTTTTTTCACTTATTTCTGTATTTAAAAAAAAAAGTTATAATTAATAAAAATTGAAATGACAGCATATCAATACGATTACAATAGCAAGTAATGACATACGTTGCTCCAATTTTTAATTTGAAAAATTCACTTGCGATTTTGGTAATGGTATCTGAGAAGTAACATAACATGCAATTTACGACTGCATTATTTTCAATCATTGCTTTCTTGGTTTGGCTAATAAGGCAGAAACTTTTCTCGAAAACTTCATAAAGGCATTCACTCCCACAGTTTACAAATTATCTTCATGACCTCCACAAAACGGAAAACAGCGTTCGCATCATTAGAGTTTGGGTGTCTGCAGTTTTAGTAATGTTTTATGCATGTTTGTTTGACCCGAATTCTCTACCAACTATGAATATATTTGTAAACATCTCCAATTGTTTCCCTGTTGTCCTCGTTCATATGGACTCGTCTCTTTTGTTTTTCGAGAAAAAATCTGTGGGATTCTCAAGGCATCTTTTCCCGACAACTTTCGCTTCCTTTCCTGGAGATTAATAATTCTTATGTTACTGTGTTTGTCAAGAGGTGAAAGTCACAGGTATTGTTCGCAGAATATTTTGGTTCGATGTGTACAAGGATCAATGCGTGTATTTTGATGACTTGTTACAGTGTGTAAAGATATGTTCTTACTCTTACAGGAAAACTGAGGAGAATTTCGAAATTATAAACGTTTACTGGACCACCGTTGAGCAATTCTCAGGTTTATGCCAAATAGAAACTTTTATTTGTTGCGTAGTCTTCCGTTTTTCTTCTTAACTATCTAACTATAATTTCATAGGGGGTAGTTTAATATATGTGTATGTTATATATATATATATATTTATATATATATATTATATATCTTATTCTAAAATGCACCTATGGTCAGTTGCTCAATTTTGAAATCTAATGATACTTGTTACAGTGTGTAAAGATGTGTACTTTCTCGTTCAGGAGAACAGAGGCGAATTTCGAAATTGTAAACGTTTACTGGAGCACTGTTGAGTAATTCCCTGGTTTATGCCAAATAGAAATTTTATTTGCTGTGTTAAGTTTTCTGCTTTTATTGTCAACTAACTATAATTTCACTTGGTGAATTTCTTGAATTCTTTGTTAATTGATTCGTTTTATATTGATAATAACATTTATAAGTCTACCAATCATTTTGTTTCATAAAACTTTGTCTTATTCTAAAATGTAGCTATGGATAGTTGCTCAATTTTGAAATGTAGAAAAATACAATGTGTGTATTTTGATGGCTTGTTACAGTATTTACAGAAATGTTCTTTCCCGTATGGGAAAATGTGGAGACTAATTTCGAAATTATTGTAAACCTTTACTGGAACACTGATGAAGAATTTCCTGGTATATCCAAATAAAAACTTTTATTTGTTCTATAAAGTCTTCCACTTGACCTAAACTTTTATTCTCAACTATCCAACTGTAATTTTAGGGGAAAATTTTCTGAATTATTTGTTTATTGATTGACTTTTTATAGCTAAATATCATTTATGAGGTCTAATAACCATTTTGTTTCATAGAAGTTTGTCTTTTTAAACGTAAAAATATTTGCTCATTTTTGAAATCTAGAAAAATACAGTCTATGAAATTTCATTTTGATTTGAAATATTTACCCTGAATTAAAGTGATATTTGTATTCCTGTAAAAAAAAAAAATTACTCATTTAATGTTCTGTCAAAATATTATTTGAAATAACACCATTTTGAATTGCTAAAATGGTAAAATAAATTGTCGAGACGTGATCATTTGCAGACATTATTAATTCGTTGATAAAAAAATATTCTATAAAATTATTTTGAAATGTAATATTTAGTTGTATTTTGTTCTTTGTCTTTTTATTGAATTTTAATTTTTTTATTTTTCTTTACTTTTTAGAATTCTACAAAGACTGGAGAAAATACTCCTGCACTTGAGAGCTGGCATGTATTTTGAAATGTAGATAATCTTTTCCATCAAAGGTAATGTAACATAACTAAACTAAAATATAAGAAATAAACGGAAGATCACGATAAGAAAATGACTTAAACTCTTTAATCATCACTCTGAAACTTATGACATACCTGTCAACTTTTAAAAATTGACATTAGTACACCTTTACGGTTGAAAAATCGGTTGATTACTTGATTAACATTACTGGCGTAATTAATAAAAGTTCATTTTATTTTTTCGTATCCCAGGCAAATTATAATCAATAAAAGTCCTATACATCCTTTATATATAATAAAACATTAGTTAATTTAGAATTAGTTAATTTGGTTTTCTAGAATGAAATTTAATTTTTTTCAATTAAAATTCATTTTAGAAAAACGTATAATTAACTTATTTCAAACTGATCAAAGATAAGAGCAGAGAAAAATTACGAGACTGATTATTAATACTGATTTTGATCATACTTATTGGAATTTTAACTAATTTACTTTTATTTGTGTTGTCCTTTATTTTTTAAAATCATTTGCAATTAACTACTAGCATAAATAGGAAGTCAAAATACAATATTCAGCCAATGCCTGAATATAAAGCCAAGCCAAATGTATAATTATACCACAGAAGGATATTTATACATCTTTTATCAATTACTTAAATTTCTACTAAAATTTTAAATATTTTTCAATTTTTTCAAAATTACTAAAGGGAAAAATCCATTGTTTTATTCTCAGAATTTTCGATTTCATTTTAACTGTGCCAAAATCTGTAAAAATTCTCGATATATCCGTAAATCTGTAAAATTAAACCAAAAACCATAAATTTTACGGATATTCCATACAAGTTGGCACGCATGTTAGTGTTAATAGTGATAAACAAGAAAGATAGCAAATAATAAATGTACTATAAATATAAATGATTTTTTATT
>JAGEOH010000563.1:0-38759 GCA_032207245.1 Pardosa pseudoannulata
TTGGAATGTAGGGGCGGACGGTACATTTCAAGTAAGCGGCATATAAGTTACAGGGGAGCTTTGGACTATCAAATGTAAGTATAAGATGTTTGGTTTTGATGGGTTGCCCGTCACGACGAATAGTTATTCGACGAACAGAAACAACACCTTGACTCCTAAGATTTTCCAGGATCTCATCCTCTGGAACGTTATATAAATCAGATTTGGATATGACACCTTTTGAAAAGTTCAGTGATCCATGCGGAGAAATTGAAACTGAAAATGCACCTAAAGTATTACGGGAAGATAAGGACTTAGCTTGGGTAGAAGAGGAAACTTGTAACAGTAGATCGCCAGATTTAAGTTTTTTAATTGATTCAACATCACCAATTACGGACTGTATTGTTTTATGAATGAGGAATGGAGAAATAGAGCCAAAACTTCCTTCTGCATTATTTTTAACAATAAAATACCTAGCTTTTTCACTAGCAACATGTCTAACGAGGTGCTCTCTGGTTGAGGGAGAGAAATTTGGAGCGTTTTGAGAACCCATAATAGCAAAATTAAACTTCGGATCCCGACGGCACCACCCACCACGGAGCCCAACGAGGGGATGCAGAAACCTGCACCAGTGCTAGCCGGGATCTATACGATCACAGGTACTTCTGAAGCACACAGCCCAGAAAGTACACCGATCACTTAGTCCAAGCCGAAAACCCACCAGCCGATTGGTACATGTGGACCAATATGTACCTCCCGTTTACACGAAGCCGAGGCCAAAGCAACGTGTTGGAAACTCCCCGCCAAAATGGAAATTCCATAAAAGATGATTTCCCCCACGGGAAGTCCCCTCAATTACCAGGATCCTCATTTCCTTGGACACGGGTCTCCACGCACGGCAAACACGTGGGCAGTTAACAGTTCGCGAGAGGCTATGTTCAGAATGGAACATAGCATCACAAGAAAAGCCCTCACCTCCGAAGAGGTAACCACAATGAGGGAGAAAAGGGAAAGGACAAAGTAGAAGACAAGAGAAGGGGAAAACGGAAAGAAGATTAAAGTTCGCTGGGGTACCTCGGGATTGCGAAACCCGTGTTTACCTAAAGTAACCCCCTGAGGGCCGAAGGCGAGTAAGAATTACATCCTTTTTCCGATTACCAATGGTTGGCCAAATGTCTAAGGTAGGTTTTATTGCGTGCAGTTTGTTATTAACCATACCTCTCCAATTACTTTGCCATAGAGAGATGAAATGACGCCTAATTTCTATCTTAATGTCCGGGTATGGAATAGGACAATCAACATGAATGTTAGGATTTTTAGCTGCTTCATCCGCCACCTCGTTGCCGTAGATACCAACGTGGCTAGAGACCCAACAGAACAGAATGTTTATTCCTTGCTGTTCCAAGCTCTGTTTTAGTTCTAAAGTATTATAAACAATTGGATGGATGGAATTGTAAGACTTCAAGGCGGTAAGAGCCCTGAGAGAGTTGGTATAGAATATAAATTGTTTATTAAGTTCTAATGAGATGTACAATAAGGCTTGTTTGATAGCGTACAGCTCAGCAGTGAAAACAGAACAAACTGGAGGGAGGCTATGGCAAATAATATTTTCAAGACACACAAAAGCAGAACCGACATAAGAAGATGACTTAGAGCCGTCAGTGTATATTAGAATGTAGTTGAGGTAAGCATCACGGTGGGCGGCAAAGAGTGTCCGCAATATGCCATCATCAGTATTAGACTTCATAAAGCCAGCAAAAGGATTGAGATAGGAAAATTCAGGAGTCTGCCATGGGGGGAAAGCAAGGAATCTATTCTTTAATGTGGAGACTTTGTAAAGGTTGGTTCCACACAGGATATTGCGCATCCTGATAACAAAAAACAGTACAGAGAGTACACCGATCACTTAGTCCAAGCCGAAAGTCAACCAGCCGATTGATACATATGGACCAGTATGTACCTCCAGTTTACACGAAGCAGAGGCCAAAGCAACGTGTTGGAAACTCCCCGCCAAAATGGAAATTCCATAAAGATGATTTCCCTCACGGGGAATCCCCTCAATTACCAGGATCCTCATTTCCATGGACACGGGTCACCACGCACGGCAAACACGTGGGCAGTTTAAACGCCAAGAGTAGCAAGAGAAAACAGAGCGGAAACAGCTTCTCAAGGGGTGCCCTCACCTTAAAAGAGTAAACCGAAACGAGGGGGAAGAATAAGAAAAAAGTAGAAGGGAAGAAGAGAGTAGAAAAGAAATGAGAAAAGATCGCTGGGGTACCTCGGGATTGCGAAACCCGTGTTTACCTGAAGTAGGTAAACCCCCTGAGGGGATTTAGAGCGGATGACCGGATGATAGATTTTCATAAGAGAAGAGCGATCAGAACCCCAATTGGTACTAGAGAGTACCCTCAAAATGTTTATAGCTCGCTCACATTTTTTGCACAGATATAAAATATGAGAAGAGAAGGTAAGTTTATTGTCCATATTAACGCCAAAGAAGTTAACTTCATTAACGACGGAAATTTTGGCACCAGCAAGCTTGATTTCCGGTTCGGGGTGAATCCTCCTTTTCCTACAAAAATGGACACAGCAAGTTTTTGACCTGGAAAAACTAAAACCGTTCTTCTTACTCCAATTAACAATTTTGTTTACCGCTGTCTGGAGTTGGCAATTTATAAATCTCATGCCGTTTCCTTCACAGGAGATATGAAGGTCGTCGACATACTAACTGCCTAAGACAGAAGATGGGATTTCATTCAAAATCCCGTTTATGGAAATAATAAAAAGCGTAACACGGAGCACGCTACATTGTGATACCCCTTCTTCCTGGATAAAATAATCAGAGTAAGTATTGCCGAGGCGAACACGAAAATCTCGAAGATGTAAAAAGTTTCTAATAAAAATTGGAAGGTTTCCCCTCAAGTCAAAATTGTAAAGTGCACGAAGAACACCGTATCGCCAAGTGCGGCCGTAGGCCTTTTCTATGTCAAAATATATGGAGACTATATGTTTCCGTCTCACAAAGGCATTACGAATTTTGCTCTCTAAGTCGATGATGTTATCAATAGCGCATCTGCCACGTCTAAAACCGCTCTGAAAAGTATGCAAGCAACTGTTATTATCCAAATAGTGCATGAGGCGAGCATTGATCATTTTCTCCATAATTTTACACATGCAACTAGTAAGAACAATTGGGCGGTAACTGTGAGGATTCGTTAGATCCTTACCAGGCTTTAATATAGGAATAATGACAGCAGTTCTCCAAAGGATGGGAAAAGAGTGTTCATGCCAGATCCTATTGTACAAATTCAATAAATTTATAAGTGAAGAAGGAGACAAGTTTTTCAACATAGATTAAGAAATTAAATCGGATCAACATGAAGTCTTATGAGTATTTTGAGAATTAACTGAACATATTGTTTGTCAAACGAATTCAAATGATAACTCTGAAAATAATTTGTCCTGATTCGGAATTATTTTGTTATCAACGGAAAAATGACAACTCTTTGGTAACTTGTTGGCAAAAAGCTAAAGAAAGTTCTAATGGCTGTCACATAATTAAAAACGTATTGTATCATAAGGATAAGGTATTAAATGAACCAGTCAATCAATTAGTTGTACCTAAAGAACTCAGATTGCAGTTGTTGAATCTTGCCCATTCCAGTGTTTGGGAAGATCATTTACGGAAGCAGAAAATAAATGAACGGTTAAGATACTCATTTTGCTGGCCAACAATGAAGAAAGATGTAGAAAATTTTTGCAATAATTGTTTATCCTGTCAATTGTGGGCAAAAAGGAAGCCCACCGATGAACTTCCAATTACACCTGTTACTCGACCAGATGAATCTTTTCAAATAATTAATGTTGACCTGATCGGTCCAACTGAACCTAACAGTAGATGACACAAATACATCTTGTGCGCTATTGATCAGTGTACGAGGTGGACTGAAGCTGTTTATTTGAAAAACGTCACGGCCAAGTCTGCTTGCGATGCTTTATTACAGATATTCACGAGATGGATGGATGGATGGATGGATGGATGATTGGAATTTATTGGCACTGAATCCCAAAAGGAATCGATATTCATGAGAACTATTATCCCCAGATAATTGCGTCAGATCAAGGTACCAATTTTACCTCCACCCCAACACAAGAATTCATCTGACGCATAGGCTCGTCACCAAGAGTTTCAACACCTGAACATCCTCAGTCAAAAAAAAAAGAGTTGAACGGTGAAATGGAGTGCTAAAAGGCATGAAACTTTAATACTGACAGGACAATTGAAATCAGCCACAGATTACTTGAATGATTTGAAAACCAAACTAGAAATCGCTGCAGAACATGGAGTTTCTTGTAACTAAGCAAGAATTATATGCTCGCTATCACAATAGACACAAGCGATACAAAAATTTTGAAGTTTGGGAAAAAGTCATCGTGTTAGTTTCAGACAGTATTCATAAATTATATGCTAGATGGACATCACCTTGTACTATCGTGCGAAAACGAAACTCGCATAGTTATCTCGTACAGTTACCGGAAAGTAGTATGAAACACTTTCATGCCAACAAAATTAGAAAACTTATTGTTGAAGCCGCTAACATTGGAGTTATCTACGAAGCAGATGTCGATTTTGGAGATATAGAAAAATGCTCCTTTAGCTAAACTGACTCCTCAAAAAGTGAGATGCCTTACCGATCAGCTGAACATTTCCCATCTAGACGATATTAAGAAACAAGCAATTCTCGATCTGCTTTTGAAAGGCCTGCTCTCTTGACCGATGTTCCTAGAATTGCTAATATGGGAGAGCACACCATTAGGTTATTGCCAAATGGTAAGGCTAAAAAAACCTTACAGAATGACAGAAACGTTAAAAGAAGAAGTTGCCGTCAAATTGATAATCTTATAGAGTCAGGATTAGTAGAACCCTGTGAAAGCGAATATGATCATCCTGTTTTTGTGTTTCGAAAAAGGACGGTACTTTAAGCTATGTATAGATTACCGAAAAACTCAACCAGATGTGTGCCCGATGACTAATGCTAATTATTTGATTCTCCGTGTGGCTAAAGCAAAATATATAACGCTAACTGACTTAGTTAAAGGATATTGGCAAATTAAAATGAATCCTAATTCCAAACATCTGACCTCGTTTGTTACACATAGAGGGCAATATGCATTTAAGGTTATACCTTTAGGACTTAAAAACGCAGCTACTACATTTCAACGAACCATGAACACTCTTCTATCTAAACATAAACTCTATGCAGAAGCCTACATTGACGATATAGTAATATTTTCTGACAGCTGGGAAAGTCATAAAACATCTTGATCAAGTTTTAAACAGTTTAAATGACGTTAAATTCACTATTAAGCTACAAAAAATGCCCTTTTGCATGACCTAAAGTTAAACTGTTAGGCCACGTCGTAGGTTCTGAAACCCATTCACCAGACCTTGAAAAAGTATCAGCCATCAAAACCCTATTGACCCCGAAAACTAAGAAAGACGTAAGAAGCTTATTGGGACTACTTTCTTATTACCGGTCATACGTGCCACGATTTCCGGAAATTGTCCTGCCATTAATAGCATTAACAAAACGTAGAGCTCTCAGTGAAGTCCAGTGGTCTAAAATCCATGATGAAAGTTTCCAGAAGCTCAAAGAATCGATATTCGAAGCTCCATCTTGCAATTCACCAAGATTTAACGAACCTTTCATCCTTTACGCTGATGCTTCTTACTTTGCAGTCGCCGCCTTTCTCGCTCAAATTGATTAACAAGGAATCAAAAGACCGATTGCTTTCGTAAGTAAAAAATTATCGAAGTCACAAGTGAACTATGCAACCATTGAAAAAGAAGCTTATACCATCATTTTTGGATTAGGGATCTTCGAGACTTACATCTTCGGAACTGAGATCCAAGTAGTGAGCGACCATAATCCATTCACCTATTTGAAAGAGTATGCAACCCAAAGCTCTCATTTACAGAGATGGTCTATGGCGTTAGAAAAATTTTGCGCACGACTCACATACAGAAGAGGAAAATGCCATATTAATGCAGACTCTTTAAGCCGACTTCCTGCATCACACTGGTTGAACAATTAGTTCGTCATGTATATATTGAGTGTTTATCTATCGAGTGTCTAGGCCGAACGATGGCCGAATGGTAGAGCGCTGCTGTTCGGAACCGGAGTTCGCGGGTTCGAATCCCGCTGCTGGCATGGATGTTTGTAGCCGTTCGGAATCGGCGTTAAACTGTAGGTCCCGGTCTCATTAGCCCTCGTGTGCAAAACAGTAGACCGTAGCGCTCCAAACCAAACCAAACCAAAACTATCGAGTGTCTATTCTGCAAAGTCTTAATTTCTGTTGTGAAATCATGTATTGTGTGTATAATGTTTACTTATTCTTTTGTTTTGTTTACGAGTCTTCAGATGTATCAGACTCTTCGAAAGAAAGGTGTCAAGAATGATTCCTAGTCCCTTAACGACTCCCTCTACATTTTTTTTTACTTTTAGGGAGAGACTGAAGTACACTAGGGGTCGACGCCTGACGTACTTGTACGAGCAATTTCATTGTTGAGAATCCTTGTTTATTTTTATTCTATGTGTGCTACTTTAGTGTGCGTGTTGGTAAATAATTGTTTGCCCTTATAAAGACTGAAGTAAATTTCGATGCGAACTTACACCAAAAAACACAGACCTTCCGCCATCCAGATGACACTGGGGTACTTCGGGATTTCGACACCCGTGTTTACCTAAAGTAGGTAAACCCTTTGAGGGGCATATTTTGACAAAAAGTAGTTTAATACAATATACTTAACGTATGTTTTAGACTACACAATGATAATGTCCGATTGAATTAAATAAGTTTTTAAGAAGAAAAGTTCAAAAGTTTCTCACAAACTAAGTAGTTGTACACTTACTCAGTAAGATGTGTAGCCTATTTGTAGTACTGAAGATGAAATGACTGTTTACATAGTAACTGTAAATAGTTAACTTATATTATTTTTCGAATCTGATCATTGAGGTCGTCGTATTTGGAGGTTGTATCATCGAGCCCCCTAAAAATAAAATTTTTACAAAGAAATTGAAAAAGTTATCAAATCAGCATTTACAACTTGTGGATACATAAGGAGAAAGTACGAAGAAATGAATGCATCAAAAATATATTCAGACCAGAAAGTCTCAGTAAATTAACAATTATAGCAAAGATAAGGTATGTTGACACAGCTTTAAAATAAACTACAGGTTTAACTCAAAAGTTTTAAGAAACCTAACATCTTTTAATATTAGAGTAGCAGCTCAGACAGTAAGAAATATTCGCCTGAATGCATGTTTTAAAGAAAGAATATCAGAGGAGATGGTCATTGATTAGTTAAATAAACAAAAGAAAACGCCTGGAAATTGCCTTAACTTGTAGAAGTAACCCACAAGATTTTTAGAAAACCGTATTTTCTTTCTTCTAATGACAGGAAATTTCGAACGTTTTTAACACCAAGAATTCGAAGTATTTGATGTAAAAATAAAACTAGATTAGATCCGAAACATATGCTTCAAACTCTGAAAAATGTGCGAGAAACGATATGGTTTAGGCATGTATGGCTTCCAATGAAATAAAAAAAACTGAAATTTATTGACACTAAAAGGACAGCTTTGTCACATATTGATGTGTCAATATATGCCATCAATTATTAGGCAGTGCAAGGAAATTAGAGTAAACATCACACTTTTAGCATTGTAACGACCCAAAGTGTACTCATAAATCCTTGAAGGCGACTGTATCTGCTTCGGAATCTTTATACCTAAAATTTATAAAAGCTGATGGATGCACAAGTTCGAAAAAACATTTTTCAAGTTATAGTTTAAAAGAAGATACTATTGCAAAATGGAGTAACGTACACCCGACCGTCACAAAAAAATTCGTAAAATCTATGCTATAACGTTTTGAAGTCGCTATTAAAACGAAAGGATTACTCGCCATGCCTTAAACTGTATTATTTAACTAATTTGAAGGGTCTCCATTAAATAGTAACTTGCTAGCACGAGGAGCATCCTTAAATATCTCTTGCAAGAGATCACATTCAATAAATGGCAAAGGGAAAATTTCAATAAAACAGTGTTTTACTTCACGCAAGCAAAAAACATCTTCCGTCTCAGAAGTTAATATCATTGCGGTAGTCATCGTTGACAACACTGCAACACAGGCCTATATTTAACAATGAATCTTGTTTGTAAAGTCAAGTTGCTGCCACTCAGCAAATACAAATACAGTTATTTGCGGGTTACAAACTGTGATCGTTATGCAGCATATTTAGGCTTGTCCTCCGAAAATTTTTTCTTAATTACAGCACACTAATGAAATGTACAAATGCTTTTTTGTATTATATATTTTTATATTTTTCTACTGGAATCAGAATTAATTACTATTTTTATTTTATTTTTGCTTTTATGAGGGTATAATACATTAAATTAATGCATTGTACTGAAGTTTGCTTAAATATTTTATTTTATTAAAATTTAATAAAATGTAGTGAACAAAAAAATTTTTTACCAACTACATGTTCATTCTATTTAGGGCTGGTCTCACCAAAGTCGTTTAACAGTTAACCACAATTAATCTCTGTTTAAACGGCAAATTGCGTCCCACCGTTAGTTGGCGCCAGGATTAATCGCGGTTAGACCGGCCCTAAATGAAGTCTAAAGAAAGTTGGTTCCATTTGTTACTGATGCCTGTTATTGTTATCGCATAATCCAAGAGGATTATGGCCCTTTTGATTCCTTTTTACGCCATGCGAAGAAAGGAATTCAAGCGAATATTTTTTTGTTTTCAAGGAAGAGGCAGACATTGAAATTTTTACGAAACTCAGAGACAGTCTCACCAAGGTCGTTTAACTTCTAACCGATGTTAACCCATAGCGCCAACCAATGATGGGGCTCGATTCTCCTTTTAAATAGGGATTAATCGCGGTAGACTTTGGTGAAACCGGCCTTAAAAAGAGTAACATATTGATAGGGAATCGCACTATTTTCTTAAATGATTTTTTTTCCTAGCTTGACCAATCGAGCTTTACCCCGTTATTCGGATGTTCGTGCATCCTCTTATCGATGCCGTCATGTATTGTAATTCCGAACGTTTATTCTTGTTACCACCATTCGCAATTGCAGTGAAGGTGCAGTTATTTTGAATTTATGCAAACGCTTTGGTATTTTAGCATTCGGATGGACAGCGGTCAGCGTTCGGTTCAGCGATTTTCTGTTCTTTTCGTTTTGTGGACGGAGGTTAAGTATTCTTGACTGAGCTATAGTGTTTAGATTTTCTTCCTTTTTTAAGACTCTTTAATAAACCGACCTGTTTTGCACGTATTTAAACAAAATTTACTTCTTGAACTCCATACAGATGCAAGCTCACTTGATCTTGGTGCCCTTCTTTAGCAGAAATTATTTGTAAGCAATAGTTGACATACAACGCAGTATATGAGTAAAAAGACTTCACCTTACCAATTTCAATATTCTAGTAACCAGCGCAAATCCCTCTGTCATTGAAGATGTTAAAAAAATTGGCTGATTACGGTGGCTGATATTCAACAAACATCACAGAAAAAAAGACATCTAAAATAGCTCGATGGACTATGTCTATTGAAGAGTTCGATTTTAAAATTGTACACTGACTTTTTGCAGCATGTTTACTCCCTAAGTCGAAATACTGTTTATACTGGCACTTTTCAACTTTCGAATGCTCCATAATAATGTGAAAGTACTACGATTATGTAGTACTTTCACATTATTACGTAACCTCAACTCCTAGAAATTGGCCAGCCAAGAGACTAGGAGAATTCAGGGAAACTAATTTCAGTATCTCACTTTGTAGGATTATTGCTAGATGAAATATTAATCAAAAATTGCACAAAATGTTAATCCATTTAGTCTAAATGTGTCTAAGGGCCGGTCTCACCAGAGACGTTTAACCCCGATTAACCCTTGGCAAACTCCGCAATTCTCCGTTTAAACAGAGATTAATCGTAGTTAACTGTTAAACGACTTTGGTGAGACTAAAGGTTTCAGGCTCCCGTTAATGGTAGATGGAAGAAAGCCAGGAAATTAGTTTGTATTACGTCATAAATGAATTGCTTCAAACAGCCTACAAGGATGAGCTTTTTTCAGGGTTAATTTAAAAGAAAATAACCTAAGTATGTTTTCCTATTAATCTGTAAGTCAGAATTCTTATACTTGCAACTCACCTAGCAGGCAGAGGTTGGATTGGTTGGACCGCTATAGTTTTACTCTTTGGCTACACGAGAGTTAATGAGACCAGGAATGTCACTTAAAGCTGATTCTGAATAGCTACGAACATCCATGCCAGTGATAGATTTAGGACCCACTAACTCAGGTGTCGAAGAGCAGCACACTACCCATTTAGCCATCGTTCGGCACCTAGCGGGCAGGATATGCTAGTAATAGGTAAATTTTAAATAAGTCTCTATAATATATATGTATACATGCAAATGTGTGTGTAATCGTTATGTAAAGATTTTAATCAAAGCCGATGAAGATACCGAACACATAATAAAAAACGATATTGTTTATAAAATAGATATGGGAAATTTAATAGTTGTTCTGCGACAGAGATCATACACTCGGTCAATAAGAAAAGTGAATTTGTGGTAGAGAAAATCAAGACATTTTACAGCAAGACTTCTACATTCCCCAAATTCGTCGATAAATTGGGAACGTCATTGCAAACTGTATCGAATGTATTTTTTACAGCAAAACCCGAGGAAAGAAAGAAGGTATTTTACATTCGATTCCAAAGGGTGATCTTCCGTTAGCGTATCGTATAGACTTTGTAGAACCTCTTCCGACTACAAACAAGCAGTATCGATACGTTTTTAGCGTTTTAGAAGTTTTCACAAACTTTACGTAGCTCTAACCAGTAAAATCAACAATATCATGGCTAAACTCCAATGGCAAAGCATTATTTTTAGCATTATTGATACATCGTATCAAACCGTGGTTCAGCATTCACATCAACTGATATGGTCGAGTATTATTCATAGGAGAACATTGAATATATTTGAAGTATGACACATACCAAGAGGAAATGGACAAGTCGAGCGCATACAAGGTATTTTAAACCCAAACTATCGATTAAAGACCCTAAAAAATGGTTTAGATTTGTACCAAACGTTCAATGAATATTAAATATAGGCTTTACAAATACATATTCAAAAGAAACATGAATTAAGAGACATTGTTAAACAGACTATTCTTCAACACCAACAGCACTCTAGTATCCAATGTAACAAAAGACGAAGAAAACCCAAAATTCACAACTTAGATGATATTGTGGTGATTTAAAAAATAGTTTTTTACAGGCTCTAAATTTCTTGTCCCGTACGAAATAACAGTGATCAAAGCTAATAATCGCTATGAAGTTAAGAAGTTAGGTCAACACGACAGACCAAATACTACATCGACCGCTGCCGAGCACATAAAGCCTTGATCAGACGTCTTAACACCTTTTAGAGACATCGATATACGACTAAAATGTGTCGAGGGAATTCACTGGACTGAAACGGACGAGTATCATGAATACGGATTTCATTTTTAATTCTTATCCTCTTTTCCAAGTTAAGGTACTGATTTGAATAACATTGTTAAGTTTTGAACAATTGCTCAGTACGATATGAATATTATTATTTTTTGACGTTACAGGTTTTGCAGGAACTTTTGTCCCCGTATATTTTTCACTTTTACAGATTTGTTTTCTTCGTTTGGTTTGGTTTAGCTTCGAAGACTACTGTCTATTGTTTTTCTACATGAGAGCTAAAGAGATTGAGACCTACTGCTGGTTTAAACGGACGAACATTCATCCTAGTAGTGAAATTGGAACTTACGAACTCGGGTACTGAAGAGCAACGCACTACCCATTCGGTTACGAAAAACAATGACAGAAGAGGCATTGTGTCGGCTATCTAAGCACACCACCCTTCTGAATTTCCCTGTCAAATGACATAAGTGTAGTCTCATTATAGACGCCCAAAGAAAAACAGATGCAGTTCAAGATGATGATCCTCCCAAGTAGATTCACTTTCTTTTTTTTAATATTAATATCTTTAATTAAACAATTTAAAAAAACCCATTTGAGCATTGAATGTGCCGACTCAACAAATATCGTCAAAAGTGTATTCCAATATTAACAGGATTTCTAATAAATAGTTCCGTAGAGGTCCAATAATAACAGGAGCCTAGACGTACATTTTAACTTATAAAAACATATACCATTGATACAATAGCAGATATTCACTTCTACAAGAACCACAAAATATGTAAAGAGTAAAATGTCTTAAAATATGCATAAATGAAGAATCAAGAATACATCAAAAGATGGTACCTTTGAGAAATGGACAAAATGTATCCAATAAAGCTTTCTTTTTGCTGATTTCATCTTCTTTAAAGCAGCTTAATGTCTGTAATTAAGATAATTATGATTATATATATATATATATAAATTCAAAATACTCTAAATATATCTATGCTATAAAATAGAATAAAGAAGTACTTTTTGTACTTCTTTATTCTATTTCGTACTTTATGGAAACGATTTTGTATTTACGGTTTTTTAATATAAAGCTCTCCATTATGATTTTTTGTTCAAATTTAGATTTTAAAAGTAATAAACATGAAATTTTGACACATTTCTTACTTGAATAACCAGCAAAATAATTAATAAATATTTTTACATATAGAACTTTACCCTTAACACAGTATTTCAACAGTTATTTATATGGATATGGAAGTAACAGGGTCAAAGTAAAATACCCTTCCTTAAATATGAAATGTATTAACATTTTCCAACATAAAAGAGAGAGGCTGTATTCATAGACTTTTTCAAAAGTTTGCATGGCTGCAACAGTATTTATACTGTTGCAGCCATGTTGATAATACTGGTAGATCATTTTTATATCATCTATTAAAATTACATAAGATAAAAAAGATCATTAATTATTTTTATTTATTCTGTACTAGATTTAGAAAGTTTTAAAAATATTATGTTCTATCCTTTAAAATAGATTTAAATTTGCAAAAACTAAAAATTTATATATTAAAGAAATCTTACCTTATTTTCACCAACAAATTTCTTGCCAAAGCATTGGGCACCGAGGAAAAATATTAAGAATGTTGCCCTGAATAATACCATGAATTCATTGAGAACTGGAAATGTGTGAATTTTCTACCTTCAACGGAAAAAAAAGCAAAGGATAACTTTATAACATGTTGACATCAATTGAAAAAGAATTATTTATCATGTATTAAATATTAATTACAGAAAAATACTTTAATTTTACTATTTGATATGCAATCAACTTTTATAATTTTTAGTGAATTGGGAAGATACTATTCCTAAATGACCTTATATGGAAAAAAAAGTCATGCTTTTACCTCTATTTGGTATAGGTATAAAAATTCAAAAATATTCCAGTTCAACTGATAATTGTTTTCTTTATCAATAACTAGCATGATTTGCCTGACTTGAGGGTATGAATAAAAGTTTGGACATAAAAATTAATAGCAAAACATCCACTAGAAAAATTATCAGAGGAGTAATTTAGTTGGGACATAATAACACCCACTCCTTCCATTCATAATTTACCTGAACAGAAATCGTTTGAGCAGAAAATGTACATTTAAACTAAGATTCTCAATATTTTACATTGTGTTTAATTAATATATCCGATAAATAGGGTCCTACAAATATGAGACATGAGATAAATTACAAAGTTTTCAGAATCCATGGGAATATATCTTGGCCGTTTTCGAAGATTCGAGGATACAAATAAGAGCGAATAGATTTCAATAGTATTTAAATGACGTCCTAATTGAAACAAAATTAAATTGTTTCAAATAAAGGTATTACAGTGAATAGGTTTGTTTTGGTTTGGAGTGCTACGGTCTACTTTTTGCAACGCGAGGGCTAATGATACATCTTAAAGCTGATTGCGAACGGCTACGAACATTCATGCCACAGTGGGATTCATACCCATGAACTCCAGCACCTTAACCCATCGGCCATCGTTCGTAAAAAGTGAATAGGAATAAAATTTAAGTGCAGACTAAGAAGAAATAAAAATATGTAATTAAGATATCTTCTTCCCTTGTGTTTACTGGGCTTGTGGAACCTTGGATAGTATCTCAAGTTCGAAAGGGAAATCATGAAGTATAATCAAATAAGGACTCGTAAGGATAGTAACAAATAATCAAGAATGAAAACCTTAAATATAAAAATAAATTTCATTGATAAAAATACTTAAAAGATTAAATAAAATTCCTTTAAAGCATCATAAACGGTTTTAAAAGCATTCATAGGGTCAACAAAGTCATATAAGGAGTGCTGGACACCTCATAAGTGAATGTTGATTAACAGTTTGGCCGACCTTTTTTTAAAAAAAAAACTGAATTAAGGGGTTAAATTTCTATAAAATATCAGAAAGAGTTTAAAATTAGCTGTTCTCGGGTTGAAGTCACCCCTTTTTACATTCTTCTCCTATTTTCCACTACATTATCAAATGTTTCTTTTCTAGCATTTCACCATTTCCTTCTGTTTTTATTTTCCCCATAAATGAAAATTTGTTAAATATTGTATTAAGAAAGTATAATGTTTTGATATGAATAATAGAATAATTATGTTTTGAAAAAGTTTTAGTGTTATAAGTAAATATATTTCAATGGTGATAATGTATGAGAATGTAAATACCAAATAACTACATAAAGGTACGATATCATAAAACAAGTAACAATGAGTGCGAGAAAATCTTCAAAATTAAGACTAGCCTATTCCATATCTTGACTTTATGTGTGCTGCAGTTCATATTTTTACGACCTTTGCTGATAACTTAACCAAAGACTGATGAACATTGCCCAGAACTTTCAATTCTGCAAGCATAAATAGCTGAACTTTGTCGTTCCGGAACCCAGCGCTGTTAAGTTACTGACTATTATTTGAACAATTATGAACATTTCATATTCATATTCTTATTAATAGTATTTTTGTTAATTTTGAATATTACATCTTATATTTATTTTCATGTTTCATAATAACTTTTAAATTCCTTAATATTTCAAATAATTTTCTAATATTTACATAATGTTTTACAATTAATTAATTCCTTTAGATTTTCATGTTCATATGAAGTTTTATTTAGAGTAATCTATTCTAATGTTATATTTTATATAATATTTTTATATTTTTGGGGCACCACCACTAACAATCATGCAGCAATTGATCCACTAAGTTTCCAGCTCACTATCTGGAATGTCTTGGGGTCGAGGCACCCGGCTTCAAGCCTTTTCAGATGGGGGGGGAGATATTCTGTAATGTAAAAATTTAATACTTTAGACTTAAAGTAAAATTACTAACTCCTATATTAAAAAAACCACCAAATCCGCGATTTCGTCATCTTCTTAGTAACCTCTTGGCATTAAACTCTTTTGTCTTAGAAAATCTCCTTCCTGTTGGCGAAATTAACTAGCCATCCTACTTTGCTGATCAAGCACATTCCTTTTCTCACGCCTCTGGCGTCCCCAAATTTATAAAAGGCCGCACGACCGGTTTTTGAGAGATTTTGCTATTGGGCGTTGCTAAATAAAGATGCTTCTAAAGTTCTTTTGATAAATTTTATTCTTGTCGCCGACGACTACACCCCATCGACCACGTTACATCCCTGAAGCATAGCATGCTACGCTATGTTTCATGTATTGCACAAAATTATAGAAATTATAAAATATTGAGCACCTTATAAAAACTAGATGGAAGAGTTATTTGCACTGTTTCCAAAGCTTGAAAGTTAATAGGTTTGTATTACAAACTGATTTAACGAAAATGTAGTACACAAAAAAATAAAGATGTAAGTAAAACCGCTTTATTTATTTTGTGTATAATTTACATCACTAATCACAAGTAAATAAATTTATCAATTGTTACTGATAAATTTTTTTTTAAATGTCCTTCACTCATACTTCCATGTATCGAAATATTAAAATTCTTATGCAATATGCTGTAATTAATTGAAAGAATACTATGATTATTTATAATTCTGACTAAGTATTTTTTAAGCTTTATAAAGGTAAAAATAAACTTATTTACCAGTAAAGGTTTTCGTGCAATATAATTTTAAAGGTGTGCACAGTAGATATTTATTAAACATATAGAAATGCTTGATTATCTTAAATTTTTACAAGATACTGGGGGAAGTTCAAATTTGCTTCATAAAGGCTATTTGTAAAAAACAGCATTTCTCAGTCTTTGTACTATATCACTAAAAACCTATGAAAATTGGTTCCTAATATTTAAATTGTTTTTAATTAATGTAAATTAAGATAAGGGCCGATATAAGTCAAATTCAGATGACATTCAGAATGAAAGACAAAACAAAATTATTTTAACTTAACAGATAATAAATATTAACTAAACTGTATAAATATTTCAATACTCAATTTGACAAAAAAAGGGGGGGAAGGGGGTCCTTACACATGTCCCATCAATAAGCATGTTGATGAAAAACCAAATATGTCATAATAAAAATATCAAAATAAACGAGCACTTATAATCTATTTCTCATGATCTACATTTAGAAAAAAAAAAAGAGAAAATGGGCTACTTTCAAAGATGCTCCCTTTAATCCAATAATTACGGTACTTAAGACGAAGTTTTGAATCACCAAATGCATAGAAAAATGAAGTCAAACAGTAAGCCATTCAAGGGTTACTAGAATGTCTTCAAAACCGAAACGGATCTGATTGGTTAGGTCCGCTGATTAACCATGAATTCTCGTCATTTGAGTCAAGTTACTTGTCCACCCTGAAGAACTACCTGACTTGCCTCACTACTTCACTTGACCAGAACCGTTTACACGAGTCAGGTAGTACTTTCTGCTTGATTTGATTGACCTACTTGACCGTCTACTTGACTGGTGTAAACGCGGTGTTAAGGAAGGCTGTTTACCACAGAGGGTTGAAAAAAATTCAACGGTTTAGAATTCAGATTTCAAATTTTTCAACTAAGTTGTACAATCTTAGCTCCGATCTCATTTGTATTTTATCCTGTTTGTATTAAATTAAAAATTTGGCACGTTAGGGGTTTTGTTTGGAGTGCTACGATCTACCTTTTTGCTACATGAGAGCTAATGAGACCGGAACCTATAAAAAATTCGTATGATCATATTAATGTTTCTTTATGGAAAAAAGAAATTCTAATTACAGGGATACAAATCTATAAAGTCAATGGTATTATTAACTGATTACAATCAGGGCTTCGAACGGAAAACCGATAAAAAAAAACCTTCATTTTGATCAGAACGAAAACCGGAACTGAACTGAAAAAAAATCGGTTTATTTCGTTTCAATATATTTTCAGTCATTTTGCTACTGTAACCAACTTATCAATATTTTCTCCTTGAACGTCAGCCCTATAACTATCGTCATTACATATACATTGCTTCTCGATTTCCTGTTTTGATGCTCACTAGTACTTTTCTGTTTCAGTTTCGTATGAAACTACTTTTAGAAGGCACGTTTAATTTAGTTGAATGTTCAGCTATCAAATGTGATTTTGATAATGGATAACAATGCCAATGTTCGCTGTTCTCTCTTCTCCGCTCGTATATGCTGGTTAATTGTATTCATTCCACATAGTGTACAAATTTAAAAAAAAAAATCTTGTAAATTTGAATGGAATTCCATTTTTTTTATGATAGAATTCTATTCTTAGTACAAATAAGAATATACATAAAATAAAATGATTAATGGGAAAGTGAATCGCAAACCGTTATTTTTGGCGGAACTATATATTTTTTTAGTTGAACCGGAATGGCGGTTCGAAGCCCTGGTTATGATAAATATTGTTAATGCAACATTAAATTTAAATATATAGTTTTGAATGTATTGAGGGAACACAAAGTTTCCAAATGATAATGGATCTTCCAGACCTTAACTAATGCATATATCATTATTAAACAATTGTTAGTAGTACCGTCAATTTTTCTTTTTCAATTGATACTGGAATATCTCAATTGTTTTAAAGAGGCACGATACACATAGTACAAAATCACTTGAATAAGAATTTCTTAAGGATTGCAGAGTTTCTTTATTTCGAATTCATTTCTGGTGAAATCAGGTTAAAGGGGAAAACATGCAAAAGCTCAAATATTTACAAATAGGATATATATTTACAAAAATTTGAGATATGTATAATATGATCTTAGTGAGCAAAACAGACCTTTTGAATCGCGAATCCGTTGCCATTCTCTAATTTGTAAAACCATTCATTAGACCGCAGATTCACGTCAATTACTAAAAAAAAGGTGTTCTAATAAATAATGTTATCTTTGACATATTTAAAAATATTTGACTGAAAATTTCCTACATTTCCACTAATTATTAGACTATCAAATTATGCAAATTTTAACATTCGTGCATGGACAGTTAACAATTATTTAGTAAAAATGCTCATATATCATCAAATATTTAATATTTTGTGCTGATTCCATGGTTTTGAAATTTTTAAAATTTTCATACTCAGGATGTTGCTTCTTTTCTAGTTTATCAAGTTTCCTGAAATTGGCATTGCATCGGGTTGTAAACTTTGCCTATTATTAAAATATTTTGTTTTTCTTTTTTAAGAAACGTTTATATCTCCATGAATATAAGTGCAGTTCTCACAAAAACTGACACAGATAATTACAAGCAGCTTCAAAACCATATGTTAGAGCTACAAAGTATTTCAACCATAATTTTTACAGGGTGATTGTAAAAATTATCGTTTTCCTAAGCTTTGTTTTAGGTCCTGCCTTTTCCTTTTGGAAAAAAAAACCTTCACTTAAATGACTCCTAATATGTTCTTTATACCTCTAAAGTTTCATATACTGTAGAACCCGCTTAAGAAGTTAAGTTTTCCAGCTAATAACATTTTATCTCTTGGATCCCAATTTTTACCGTATACAACAAGAGTAAAATTCACCGTTTAAGAAGTTTACTCCTAAATATTTTGCCACTTAAGAAGTTTCATCTGCTCCGAACCTCTTTTTCAACTTTAAGCTTAATGTTTTAGCCAACGGAAATGGGATTCCCCGTCACCATGAAATAGAGATCACAAAAGGGCGAGAGAAACACACCCATTTGGACATTGTCCATGGAATATAGAAAAAAAAAATCTCGGGTTACATGAAGAGTCGTCGAGGGCATTCTCTTTCCTCAGGGATGATCTAAAGCTTGCAGTCTGTAGGCTTACTGCAGAAAAGCGCCCTCACAGTTCAAACTAACTCCTCAATCTATGGTGGTAACCAGAAACTTCTCATTCATGAAATACACTGGAAAAGTGTGTATTTTCACACTTGAAAAAAATCTTTTTAGTGTTATCTCCAGTCATATGCATTTAATTTACTCAAGATTCAGTGTCACTTTCCCTGTTAAAGGCTAGAATTAATTGAATATCCAGTTAGATCCGTTTTAAGTCTGTCCTATTTTAGCCTAGAAACGCGCAAAAACTTTTGGGGCATCATTAAATAATCTAAAAGTTTACAAAACGTATTTACTGAAGTAAAGTTTCATTTTTTTCCGTTAGTTTTCTCAGTTACTTCGATCATCCTTGAGCCGTGTTTAAATTAAATAATATTTTAAACATGATTACACGCGTATTAAAGTTTAAAGCTTTATCTATTAACCAGAAATATAAAATTTTAAAAAAATAGAATATAATTCTCACTTATCCCGTATTCAAATTGTAAAGAAATTTGGACTTTCCTATTTCTCTTAACGGTATTGTTACTAAATTAGAAATTATATTCAAAAGTTCATTACAATCTGAGGAGGCAAAAAATGACATAAAAGGGAAGATTGAAAGATCACTAAAATAAACTTATAAATTAAACAAGGGGAAGGGATCAAAACAGACACACACACACACACACACACACACACACACACACACACATATATACACATATATATATATATATATATATATATATATATATATATATATATATAATGCATTTTTTCTTATTTCCTTCTTAAGAAGTTTTTATCGCTTAGTCCCTTGAAAAACCACATACGCGGGTTTCGTCAAGAACTTTTCTAGATTTTAGATAAAACGTCTAAAATCAACAGTTTCCGGTAATTTTTTTATAGTCTAGTGTATTTTAAAATATTACTGTCTCGAAAAAATTTACAAATATTTAATAATTTTAAATCGTGCAGTATCTTTCGAAGCATATTGTTACATGTAATTTAACTTTTCATCTTTTGAAGTAAGCAGTTGTCAGGCATAACACAAACGAATCACCACGTCTCACCCGCTGTGTTAATTTTGGCCTGATGGACTTACCATGTCTCTAAAATGTTGTATTTATTGTTGCTGGATAGCGTCTCTCGCATTGCAAGGCATGGGTAAGGTGTCATTGTAAGGCGTCACTTCGTATAGAAAATATAATTTATCTAAAACCAATGTCTATTGATACTTTAATTTTAAGTTTTATAAATTTTGAACCCATGAATGGCAAACCCCTTGCACATTTGTTCAATCCTACAAGTAGCTTTTAATTTGCAAGTTCTATTGTAATATCATCTTAAATAATAATAACAAAGCTAAATTTGTTCTAAGACGACAGATAATTTTTTAATCATTTTCGGAAATATTAGCTGTATATGTTAGTTTCGACTGATACAAACACGTTTTATTGCCTTTTTATCTGTAAATAAATGAAAAATAATGTTATGCATTTAATATCTAATAACTCAAAACATAATTAAGCATATTTTTAAGACAAATATTTACACAATTTTAACTTTGTTCATTCCGACTTTTCATTAAAAATATATAATACTAATGTAAGATGTTTAAAAATTTAAAGTTTTGAAAAAAAATCACTCTGAAAAATCAAAAACTATATAGAATAATCTAGGAAGTAATTTACAGTAATTCGAAAGAAAAATTCCTATTTTTTTTAAATAAAGAAACGTAAAACAATAGTTATAAATTTTTTAAAGGATACAAATTGTCGGCTGATCAGGATACTTTATTTTACGTATTTCAAAGAATAAATCTGCAGGAATTAATAATTCTTAATGCTATGACAAATTGTGCATTTATTGCTATTTCGAAGACAAGCAGATGTTTTAATGCAAAAAATTCCCAATGAAACTGTTACATACTAATTATTTTTACAAATTTAATATGTAACATTTTTATGCTTATTACCTAATTTTAACATTAGTTAGCTTAAAAATCACATATTTTACTGTCAAACATTTAAACTCCCATTATATATATATACACATATATTACCTCTATTGACAATTAATATTTGAAAACAAAATATGTGGCTCAAGGAAGTTGATAAAAAAAACTTTACATACTTACGTAAGCAGTGTAAAGTATTTATCTACGGCGATATCAAGCATTTCGTACTGAACTAGCTTTATATGTAACACTTCTGGGCAAAAAAACGAACATATTTCGAAATAAGGTGTAGATATTTGAGTACTGGACAGATTTGGTTGCCATCGTTACCCCGATAATCAACAATACTCTAGTTTACCAATAAAAATTCGTCGATTGCAAGGCTATTAAGGAAATGAAACTGAATAACATGAGAAAAAATTACATGGGATGCGACATATGACCTAAATTTTTGTATTAGCGTGTAAAACAATTATATCTTCGAAAACTTCGGAATCTTTTTCTTTCTGGCATGCCCTTACTCCTTTGAACGCTTTTCATTTCAATATAATACCTAACATATTCTTTACTGCACTAAACCTTTTAAAATATATTTCAAATAACATTGCTGCTCGATTCTAACTATGCAATTGGGACAAGGTCCCATTATATTTATTGTTGTTTTACCTAAAATTATATCCATATGTAAAATATTATGATAGTATCCTTCACTGGGAATTACTAATCATTCATATTAAGATTGCCGGTTCAAAATTATTAGAGAACAAAATAATTGCATTTAATCTGAACAGCGTCTGGTAATCAAATAAGCTTTATTACATTTTTGTTCTCAAAATAAAATTAAAAATAACTTTTTTTTCTTTTTTTAACAAATGATGAGAGTAGCTCATTTTAACATAATCAACATTGTTATAACACAGTAATATTAGTTCTCATGAAAGTTCGAAATCAGCTTTACGCTTTAGAGATTTAAATTTTAGCGTCATTTAAAAGCATTATTTTACACCTAAAATTTCTAGGAAAGATTTTGACTACTTAAATATATAATTTTTTTATAACAGATAGCAAATTTAGTTTGCAGCAAACGTGTAGCAGTCTTGCTTTGCAAGCCTGCAAACTCGCTGCAAGTTCAGCATAAGTCTGCAAGTTTGAAACAAGACTGCAGCAAGTTTACGCAAACTTCGAAGTCACCATACCTCCAACTTGCAGCAAACTTGTCATGCAAGTTACAGTACACTTGTGCAAGTTTGCTGCAAACTTGTCATATTAAACTTGCTGCAAGTTCATTGCAAACCACGGCTGGAAAAAAACCCCACTGTTTTTGAAAAAACCTTTTTGTTTGGTTTAAATAACATATGTAAAGGGAATTTCTTTTACTTTTGGAAAGATTAAGATTTTAGATAATTTTGAATAAATATTAAAAATTCATTAGTAATTAATTTATTGCTAATTAACCCTTTGCATTCGAAGACTCCGCTACGGGGACAATGCAGAATAATTAGTTTTTGTTCTTATGTTAAAATTTGAAAATTATTTGCATTGTCTCCGTAATAGCGCAGCCCTCGAGTTTGAAAACAAATTTTAAATGGCTCCTCTCCGGAGCCCTCGAGTGCAAAGGTTTAATTAGCAAGAAATTAATTACTGATGAATTTTTAATATTTATTCGAAATTATCTAAAATCTTAGTCTTTCCAAAAGTAAAATAAAATTTCCCTTTACATATGCTATTTAAACCAAACAAAAGCCTTTTTCTTTTCGAAAACAGCGGGGTTTTTCCCAACCCCGCTTTCCAATGAACTTGCTGCATGTTTGATATGACAATTTTTTCAGCAAACTTGCACGACAAGCGCACTGTAACTTGTTTGACAAGTATTCTGCAAGTTGGAGGTATGGTGTCTTCGAAGTTTGCGTAGACTTGCTGCAGTCTTGTTTCAAACTAGCAGACTTTGTCATGCTGAACTTACTGCAAGTTTATAGACTTGTAAAGCAAGACTACTGCAAGTTTTCTTCAAACTAAATTTGCTATCTGGGTGTGTGGTTTGGAGTGTTATGGTCTACTTTCTGCAACACGAGGGCTAATGAGACCGGGACCTACAGCTTAAAGCCGATTCCGAACGGCTACGAACATGCATGCCACAGTGGTATTCGAACCCACGAACTCTGGTTCCGAAGGCCAGCACACTAACCAATCGGCTATCGTTCGGCTTTGCTATTTGTGATACAGCCATCTAAGAAAATTTGAAATAATACTTTATATAGAGAAAAAAGGATTCATACCATTGAAGATAATTTAAAATTTATAAATCCTACACTCAAACGGTCTAAAAGGAAAAAAAGGAATTAAAATAAAATTTTAGAAACTCTCCAAACAGTTGAGAAAAATTCACGTAAAAATTAAAATTTTCAACATAGGTTTGACATAGCGCAATACACGTGCATGAAAACGAAAAAAATTGCTTAGTGAATTAATAGAATTAACACATTTATTTAATTTATTAAAAATTTTAGATAATTGCAAATTATAGAGAAATGCTACTTTAAAAAATAACCACACTTGAATAATTAAAATAATAAATGCCTTTTAAAAGATCCATAGCAGCTTGCGGAATGGCGTGTCTGCCATGTTGTCATTCTTGTCTTTGGCAAGGAAAGGTTTACGCATGCGCTAACTCTCACGCAATGATGGGAATTTTCGCTTGCTCCAAGTTTGTCATAGCAAGATTGCCACAGTTTTGCAGCAAAATTGAGTTGCAAAGGAGTGGTCGCTTCATGCTCCGTCTAACTTGCAGTAGTTTGTCTCGTCAAATTTGTTATGACAAGATATTATCCAGAAGAAATCAAACTTGCTGCAAGTATGCATGCTATCTGGGTTATCGCTTCGTATTGAAACGGCTTATGATTCTTCTTAACTACCGAAAATATTTAACGGAATCGCGATAAACTAACCCCCGGGATTTTATAACTTTTCAGAAAAGAAAATTCAAGAATTATGATAAAACAAAATACTACAGACGGTTTGATTTTTTGAAAGATACGATTAATATTTTGCTACTAACTTGCAGAGATAGTTTGGTCACTATATATATATGACTATTTACTAGAAATTGCAATTAAATGTCATTTATCCATGACTCCAAAGTTTTTTGCTCATCTTATTTTATAACCAAAGAAATCTCGCTTTCCCATTCGACCATCGTTTCGCAGGCCAAAAAAGAGTACCTTGTAAAGACATCGTCTGGATAACCAGAAGATATAAAATCTACTCATACAGTAAACTTTATGTCAGTTTACTAGCTTTTAAATATCACACACTAAAGGCTAATGATGATCCAAAACCAAATCCACGAAACTCGTAATTTAAGTCACCAGCTAAGACTTAAAATGGAGTAAGAGATTAATAAGTTTGTCATGAAGTACGAATTTCGTTTTGACCCTGCTTTACTTTCATAAGCTACTTGTGAAATGATTCAAATTAAATTGAATTCAGACTCACACAGTAAAATTAATAAATGCAGCACAGAAACGTAGCATGCTGTTAGTACTGGAAATTTTGTAGAGCCGTAAAATGATTACTTACATACAATCACATTCCAAAAATTGAGTACGATGGCATCAGTCGATGTCTCAATACAATAACAGCAACATGCAGTCAGAACATAAAAAATTACATATTTGATAAAATATGAGCATTTTTATTAAATATTTTTATCTGCCAATCCACGAATGATGCATTATTTATTTTGATACCCGAGGGTAAATCTGGTTAAAGCTGGTTTTAAACGGCCACGATCATTCTTGCCATCAGAATACGAATCCATGAACTTCGGTACCGAAAAAGTAATACCATACCCATTCGGTGGGGTGAGGACGTAAAAGGCAGAAGGAAATAAGAACTATCACAAATTATGTGCCAAATTAATAAAGCTTTTTTTATTATTTTATATCATTGGAGTCTTTATTTAGGTAGAAGCAGACTTATATTGGCGTCCGATATAAAGTATAGTATTTGTGGAAAAGCTAAAATGTCGACGGAAATAGATAAATAATAAAAGTTTTACACAAATTTTTGCATAAAGTAAAAGATCATTTCGAAGATACTGAAGAGGAAGGAAAGGAAAAAGTGATTATTACAACACGTGGATTAACATTACAAGCAAGACGGGGGTACGATGCCATTGGCCGGAATATTGTAACTTCCGTAGAAGAAGGGCAAAAATTGCCAACTTAAAAATCTACATTTAATAGCAGCGTTGACTTATTCCTATTGATGTACCTGAGAGCTCAAGTCCAGATTGTCATGAATCCTTTTTCTTTGCAATGCAGTTAGTATACAGACATATATCTCTATGACAAACAAGGCTACAAAGCTGTTACTCACATACTTATTCCACTATCCGTAAAATTATCAATAACAAAAAAGAGTTGTAGGTATTGTTATACGTAACTAGTTGTACCCGTGACCTTTTCTACGTAGACATTCGTACATCTTCCTGGGTAAATTTTAGTAAAATTATACGTTTAAATAGAAAACAAACTTCGTAAAAGATGAGTCCACTAAGCTGGGTATAGGGTAGAAACAGATTTTTTAATACAAATTTTAAGTAGGTAATTAGTACATTGCATCAAGGTTCCTCTGTATACTATGTTTAATGTTCTATTATTTTCTAGTAGAAAATGTAATTACGTCTTAAATATAAAAGCTACTTATATCATGTATATCAGCCTTCATTTTAGACCTACTAATTTGTTTAATTACTTTTGTAGTACATTATTTTCACATATAGCACGTTTATCTATCATGTTTGAGCATGTCAGTCAAACAGCTATTTTTCTTCCAACTTGTTTTACTAATACACTCTTAGACCAAAAATATGACGCACCGAGATGTAATGCAAATTGGACACTAATTGATATGCATACAGGTTTCGACGGAAAATGCAACATTTTAAAGTTTGGGGGGCCAATGAATAAACGTGTGTCGCTGCAGCGCATCTTATCTGAGCAGGATATTTAAAAGGAGAAATTTTGATTCCAGGTAATAAATTCTTTACGAATTTCATTCCGTGTATTCATTACGTGGACAGTAACTATACTTCGCATACAAGTGCGCGAGCGATATACACAGATGTCAGCATTTGAGAGAGGACGAGTAGTTGGGCTCAAAGCAGCCGGTTGGCCTAATCGGCGAATCGCTCGACATTTGGGCAGGATCGATTCCCCTATTAGACGATGTTAGCAGGAATGAGTGAACTATGAGTGACACAGAATCAAGAAGAAAGCGGTCTACCAGAGGAACGACAGAAAGTGTTTATCGAGCAATCGTCAGAGCAGTACTCACAGCCCCAGATGCATCATTATCATCGATTGTACGTGCAACTAGTGCTTCATTGACCACATTGAACTGAGCCCCGATGACCAGCGAAGACGTGTCTGAAGACGGCACACCGTTGCCCCGGATAGTGGCGAGATAACCTGTCTTCCAATATACAGGCCGACAACCAGGAGTGATGGTCTGAGGTGCCATTTCATTTCATAGTAGGACCCACTTTGGTTGTCATCCATGGCACCCTTACAGCACAGCGGTACTTCGACGAAGTTCCATGCCCCATTGTGTTGGCTTTCATGTCACGCCATCATTTCAGCAAGATAATACCCGTCCCACACTGTACGTTTTTCTACTGTTTGTCTTCGTTCTTACCGACGCTACTTTGGCCAGCAAGGTCACCGGATCTCTCTCCTATTGAGCACGTTTGGAGTATTATGGGCACGGCCCTCCAACCAGCTCGGGATTTTGACAATCTAACGTGCTAGTTGGACAGAATTTGGCACGATATCCCTCAGGTGGACATCCGCCACCTTTATCAACCAATGAAAAGCCGAATAACTGCTTACATAACGACCAGAGGTGGACAAACGAATTATTGTTTACCACTTTGTGAAGCTCTATCTAAACTAAACTAAACTAAACTCCTCGGCGCAACAGCCCCTAGGGAGCCAAGGCCCATGGTGCCAATCTCCGTTTACGTGACCAAGGGCCCTGGGGTGCGAGGCATATGTTCCGGTTAGATGGCCAGTCTTACGCAGAACTGCCAGTGTTTAGTTCCCAAGCACGCTTGGTCCTCAATTCATCTACCCACTGAAGGGATGAAAGGCTGAGTCAACCTTGCCCAGCCCGGAGATCGAACCTCGGACCTGTGTCGTGGGAGCGCGAAGCACTACCCCAACGCCACTGGGCTTTTATGAAGCTCTATCACTTGAATAAATACAAAAATTCGAGGCCTGAATACAAAATCTTACCAATGCTACTATAGATTATGACATTTTCGCAAAACTTTCAATTAGAAATATAGATTTAAATCTTTTTTAATAAAAAAGGGGATTATTCTATGTTAACAGCTTCGTTTATATGCGAAAAATTAAATGAGTTCACAAAAAAAAGTGATGGAAACAGCAAAAGTGCCTAAGAATCATCAAAGTCCTGGACTATTGGGAACACAGTTTCGTCGAAGGGATTAGCAGGCTATGCAGGAAAACCAGTAAAGACGGAAGGAAGCCTGACTATTGGGAAATTAGGAACACCCGGCATGTCTGGCGGTTGCGACACCTAAAATACGAGCCCTTCGCAGGAATAGGAAATGACAACAGAGAGGCAAGGAGAGCCTATGTATTGCCAAAAAAGTAAATTTATGTGCGCTGTTCGAAAGATCATAAAATGTCGATACAAATGGAAAATTTATAAATATTAGAAATTACTTGAAAATTTTGTAGATTGTTTATAAGATTGTCCTCGGCCTACTCTCAAAAGGGAAGCTCGTTTTAAGAAAACATAAAAATTCCACAAGCTATTTTTAGCGTTGTCTAAAACGAGAAGCTAGACATTAAAGGGTTTAATGTTCATAAAACAATTATGGGGTTATGTTATTTAATTGCACAGTTCAAGAGAGGGAATTCTTGACTTTTCAACAACGCAAGACCGTACTGAATAGTAGAAATTAAGAAAGTGGACAAGACCATTTTAAAATATGCTTCGTAGAAACGTTTCAAAATAGACCTTGTAAAAACAACAAAAAAAATGTAAAAAACAGTAAAAATCATTATTTTTACAAAAATAAGTTATACTGCGCGATACAGAAATAATCGGTTATTTCGGTAGATTCCGCATTTTAGTCTAAAACGAACAGATGGTAATTTTAAAACGTCTGGAACTCTTGGCAAAGACTAGAAAGTAACTTTAAAGGGTAAAGAAATAAGCGGTCTGGTGGTTTTAACTAATATCTCTGTTAAAGTCACAGAAAATTTTAAATGTGACACTGATCTTCCTCTCGTCAGGAAGGTCTAGTGTGAAAAATTTCAGCGATATCGAAGAAGAAAAACTGTAGGCAAAATTGTGGGACATAAAAATCTACAGAATATTTCCTTCATATGCATACTTTCAATTGCTTGGAGAAGTAGAATCTTAATCTTATAAAATTGCAAAATGACACTTTTTTTTATTTGGGAAAACATTAATCACCCAAGCCGAAAGCTGAACTCCAAGCAGCTAGTATAAGCTCTAATATATTCTGAAAAAAAAATTAGTTCGAAATCTCAATATTTATAAATTAAGTCGTAAGGAAAAGTGCTGCTTGGCTGCTTTATAGAAGTGTGTTGTCGAAATTTATATCTATACTAATACTGTTTGGTGCCTATCCTTCGGTTTGTGTTAAGGTTATTACAAGGTAGGGTTAACTTTTTCGGGACTTTTGAGACCTGTCAACACCCTGCTGAATTACTGGCCTGATAAATCCTTAAATTCAGCCCTGCAACATGAATGTTAGTGGAATTGCAAACAATCAGTACGAGTACATTTGAAGGTTTTGGAAATTTGATAATATTGGTTAGTTTCAAAAATAGGCTTTGGAAGTTAACTTTATTGAAAGTCTTTTGGGGTTTTTCCATCACTAAAAATTGTTTCAGGTAGTTCGTTAGACAGTCACTGATTACAGATTAAGGATACAAAGCACTTCATATAAAACCCCTGGAATCGCATAATAGCTGTGACACCTTTGGAGAAGAATTTATATTACTACATTCAAAAACAGGTGAAAAGTGTCTGGCAATGAACATCAACCCAAGTGTCCAAAAAATGAGATAGACCATTAAGATGTAACACAAGAACTATGGACATCAAAATGATTAATGTATTAAGAAAATAGCTAACAGAAATGTAGCCTATGGCGTTGAAAATGTTAGAGAAATAAGACAGTGTGATATGTGAAGCAAAGCAAAAATGACTAGAGCTACTTTCAAGGAGATTGATCTCATAAAAGAATCCTCTAGATCACATATACTTTTAGAATAGTTTGGTAGGTCTGTATATTGGACAAATTAATTATCCATTGACAATTGCAGATATGCCTAGATATTCTCATGAGAGAATAAAATTGAATGTTTCAAGGCATTTGAAACTTTTAAAGTTGAAACTGAAAATAAGATAGACAAAATCAAAGCCATGATGTCAGATAATAGTATTGAATTTTGTTTCCAGATATTCAGTGAATTTCTGTAGAAAGAAGAGATCAAATGTAAAAAAATATATACATACTCTCCAGCAATGAATGAAGTTGCTGAACACTCAAATAAAAGCATACCTAAAAGCATCTTTGAGAATTGCAGCAGGATTACAAAAAGGCCTATTAGCTGAATTAGTACATTCATATATCTCAGGAATTGTTTTTGAATAGGATATTGAATGGTCTTATACTAAACTGTTTAAAAGAAAATTTTCCGTGAGACATTTGGTTCATGTTCATGTTGGTTGGTTGGTTATGGTTTATTGGCGCAAGATCCAAGTTAGGATTTGCTGCGCCAAACTAAAGAGCATATATTGAAACAAAATTATAATTTAAATGTAAGAGAAAATACTAAAAATTTATAAAAATAAATACAGCGAAGACGAGGTAAAGACTCGCATTAAAACATTAAAAATCATTTAAATGAGGTTTAAAACACTAGTACGAAAGAGAAACTCAAACAATTTGGGATGAGGAGTTTCACCCAGAAGTTCACTCAAACTAGGATTAAAAGTTTTAAAATATATATTATAAAAATTTTTTAAAGCAGTGCATGAAGTTAAAATATGATGGACAGTGAGGTGAGTATGACAAATAGAACATTGTGGAGTAGGCTCTGCACATAGTAAATGTTTATGAGTGACTCGGCTATGACCAATACGAAGACGTGTTAAAATGACGTCCATTTTTTGACATTTGAGAGGTGACCAAAATGAGATAGATGGCCTAATGGAGTGAAGTTTGTTTAGAGTTTCAGTGTTCCATTCAGCATTCCAGTGGACATTTGTAATACGAGCGATTTCTTTTTTAATATCTCTATAAGGCAAAGGACCAGTGTAAAATAAAGTTGCCCGTTTCGCTAAGGCGTCAGCTATTTCGTTGCCGCAAATACCGACGTGACTTGGAATCCAACAGAAAATTATATGAAATCCCCGACGAGCAAGATTTTTGTGCAATTGGGTAACAAGAGACACATAACTATGAGTACTCGAGTCAGTTTTGAGACTTTCAAGGACACTCATTGAATCCGAGTAGAGTATAACGCATCTTTTGTTGCTCGAAGAAACGTACTTTAAAGCTTCATATATGGCAATAACTTCGGCCGAAAAAATGGAACAGAAAGGATGAAGTCTGTAGCTGAAAGCGGCTGAGTCGCTACAATAAGCGAAACCAGCATGATCCTCAGATTTTGAGCCGTCAGTGAAGACACCCTCATAGTTCGGATATTGAGTTTTAAAGGAACTGAATAATTGCTGGTAAATACACGAGTCAGTGTTTTCTTTTGTAAAGCCCTTAAATGGTTGGAGATATTGAATATTATAATTCTCCCAAGGTGGCGATTGAAATAAGAGGCGAGGTGAAATATCGATGTTAGCAAGCTCAGTATCTTTAAGACTTTTACGAATTCTAAAACCAAATGAAGGAATGGAGCGTGGACGATTAAAATAAAGACGATCCAGATGGTTATCTAAAAATAATTTTCTCAATGGGTGTGACTGGTGGGAGATGATACGGAAATAAATATTAATCGATATGTTATGACGTATATGATGAAGTGATGGTTCATGACATGTGATATAAAGGCTTTGAATAGGTGAAGTTCTAAAAGCGCCGGAGCAAATCCGAAGAGCGGAATGATGCACCGTGTCAAGTTTTCTTAAAACAGATGCGCGAGCTGAGCCGTAGACGCAACAAGCATAATCCATTTTTGACCGGATGACAGCGCGATATATTCGAAGCATGGCATCACGGTCGGCACCCCAAGAAGTATTAGACAGCACTTTTAAAAGATTTAGGCTCTTTTCACACTTTGTACGGAGATAAGAAACATGGTTTGCAAACGTAAGTTTTTTGTCAAAGTAGATACCTAAAAATTTAACACTATCGTGAACGTCAATTTTAAAAGATTCCAAGAAGAGCTCCGGGTCCAGATGAAGTCCACGCTTACGGCAAAAATGCACACAAGTCGTCTTCTCCCCAGATATTTTAAAACCATTTATTTTGCACCACTTCACAATTCGATTAATTGTGGTTTGTAGTTGCCGTTCAATAAAACGAATGTCTTTTCCTTGTACAGAGATTTGCAGGTCGTCGATGTATAAACAGCCATTTACGGTAGATGGGATTTGATTTAAAATATCGTTCACCTTTATAGAGAAAAGAGTGACACTAAGAACAGATCCTTGAGGAACGCCCTCTTCTTGAATAAAACTGTTGGAAAGAGTGCAGTTAATTCGAACTTTAAACTCACGATAAAACAAGAAGTTCTTAATAAAATTTGGCAAGTTGCCTCGAAAACCCAAACGATGGAGATCACGAAGAATTCCAAACCTCCAGATGTGATCATAAGCTTTCTCTATATCGAAAAATACGGATATTAAATGGTTGCGTCTCAAAAAAGCATTACGAATTTGGGTTTCCAGATATATAATGTTATCTAAAGTTGATCTGTTTTTTCTAAATCCGCTCTGAAATGGATGAATATGATGCTCCTTTTCTAATATAAATACCAGACGCCTATTTACCATTTTTTCAAGTAGTTTGCAAAGGCAACTAGTAAGAGCAATGGGACGATAGTTGCACGGATTAGTGGGATCTTGTCCAGGTTTCGTGATAGGAATAACGATTGCTTGAGTCCAGGATATTGGGAAG
Organism: Pardosa pseudoannulata; assembly: GCA_032207245.1. NCBI lineage: Eukaryota > Metazoa > Arthropoda > Arachnida > Araneae > Lycosidae > Pardosa > Pardosa pseudoannulata. The sequence goes on from JAGEOH010000563.1 coordinate 32,405, forward strand.
GTATTTTCCAACCAGATTCTATTGTATAGATGCAGAAGGTTAGTAAGAAAACTGTGAGAGAGGTGTTTGAGCATTTTAAATGACACGGCATCAGGACCTGGTGAAGTATCTCCAGACTGACGCAAACAGAAGAGTAATTCCTGAATGTTTAACGGGCTATTGTATGGCAGGTTTATTGACGTATTAAAGTTTAAGCTCTGTCTTTCCGACAGCTTCTGGTATGCCTGGAAATCTTTGGAATAGGAGAGTTTACTTGAAGCAGAAGCAAAGGTATCACCAATTGTGTTCGCTATATCCTTAAGACTGGAAATAATTTGTCCGTTAAGAGAAAGACAGGAGATTGAATTATTATGGTAAATTCCCATTGCTCTTTTAGCTTTAAACCACAGTTCTTTACTAGACGTAGATGTTGTGATGCTGGATACATAATTCACCCAAGACTCTCTCTGAGAGCGGCGTCTAACTTTCCTGGCAATAGCTATGGATTTATTAAAAATGATTAGGTTTTCTGTAGTAGGGTATCTCCGAAAGATACTCCATGCCTTCTGCTGCTGTTTTTTGGCATATAGGCAATCAGAGTTCCACCACGGTTTTTTGTTTTTCCTCACTGAAGAGCAAGATTTTGGAATAGTAGCGTCCGCCGCTTTGATGATAGTGGAGGTTACTTTGTCGACCGCTTCGTCTATACTTCCGGTGATAGTATCAGGAGTGATAACAGCGAGATCCATGAATGAAGGCCAGTCTGCTTTTTTTTCTATGTACCGAATTTGTGGACAACTATTATTAGAATGGTGGTAGAGCGGAGACAGAAATATCGGAAAATGGTCGCTATTGTGAAGGTCACTTGAAACGAAAAAGGATTATAAAGAATAAACTGAGGGAGAACAGATTGCAAGGTCTATGGCGTGGAAACTTTTGGTACGCTTGTGAAAATAAGTGTTATCCCCATTGTTAAGAATACATAGGGAAAGATTGGATACAATTGATTCAATTATTTGTCCTCTATTATTGATCTCTGGACCACCCCAGAGAGGGCTATGAGCGTTAAAGTCGCCGAGAAGGATTATGGGAGGTGGAAGTTGGTTTATTAAATTTTTTAGTTGTCGTAAATTAATTGGTTCATTTGGGGGTAAATATAGACTGCAAACAGTAGTAAGACATTTAAGACGGACACGTGCGGCAACGGCATGAAGATTAGTATTAAGATTCAGAGCCTGAAAAGGAAAGCTATTCGATATAAGAAGTGCAACACCACCAGAAGCTTTATTACCAAGTTCATAGTCATTTCTTAATATGGTGTGGTTATGGATTTTTGGGACTTTGATTTGAGAATGTAAAAAAGTTTCTTGTAAAACAAAGCAAGCGGGGTTATGATCGTGAATTAAGATGTGCATATCGTCAATTTTGTTAAGAAAACCGTGGCAATTCCATGAGAGCAGCAGGGCCATGATCAAAAGGGGTTAGAAGTATTAGACAATTGTTGAGTAGTCCCCTTAGATTGATTGGGAAGATCGGTGTCTGACTGGTCCATAGACTCATCCGAGACTTCAGAGTCTGAAGGATTTAATGTTAGAATAGAGTCGTCGACATACGGCTGGGGAGGGATATTTTTTTGTTTTAAACGTGTTTGTTTCCGGTTAAAATCTGATTCTTTCGGGATATGAGGTCTATTTTCAGTTCCTTTTTTATTAGTAGTTTTTTCTCTCCGAAGAGAATCATGCACAACAGTTTCAGAGACTTGTAGCGAAACAGGGCGTTTATTTTTTTTCGGTTGTGAGGATATAGGGAGAGTAATAGTTTTAACAGGTATGTCAGTTTGGGTGGCTACGGATTTAGTAGATTTTATGGCGGCAGAGTAAGAGAGACCAGGTTTGGGGGTTTTAGATTTCACTATTTTGCGGGCTTCGGGATAAGAGATGTTCTGTTTTATTTTTATGGTTTGTATTTCCTTTTCTATTATCCAGTTCGGGCATGATCTTGAGTATGAGGGATGATCACCTTTGCAATTAATGCATTTACATGGTGCAGTACATCCTTCGCTGCTGTGACCAGTCTCGGAACAACGCGCACATGTCACAGATCCACGGCAGGACGTCTGCGAATGTCCAAAACGTTGACATTTAAAACATCGCAGAGGGTTTGGTATGTAGGGTCTTACGGGGCAATTCAAGAATCCTGCTTTTATGGAAGTAGGGAGCTTTGGTAGCTCGAATGTCAGGATAATGTGTTTTGTGTTGATAGTTCTATTATCTCTTCGGATGGTTATTCCGCGGACAGCAATGACATTTTGGGGTTTTAAATTCTCTAAAATTTCTGATTCAGATGTGTTTAGTAGGTCAGTTTCAGAGATGACTCCTCGGGATTGATTTAAGGTTTTATGAATGTTTACGGAAACTGTTCTGTTGCCCATGATTTTTAATTTTGTGATATTGATGGCCTGAATATTATTCGTAACCTCCACCAAAAGATCACCGGATTGCAATGTTCATGTTGAAAAACCTTTAAGAGACAACGGGGATTCTAAAGCAAAGGAAGGAGTTCTTATGTTGTATGTTCTAAATACCATGGGTTATTGTATATGGTTCCACAATGAAAATACCAATTTAATCTAAATCATCAAATGGGGAAAACTATCATATTTGCATTATTGAACCTTTTAGCTATGAGGAGGCAATGTCACGATCCAGGGCTGAGCAGTGGAAGCCATATTAATGAGCTGACTGTCCTAAAAGAAAAAAACATGCATAATGCGGAGTAAACCAAAGACAAAATGGTTATTGGCTGTAGATTAGATTTTTAAACTCAAGAAACATTCTGAAGGACATGTGAAAAGGTGTAGAGCTTCTTTGATAACCTACGGATTTGAGCAAGTTCCATGTTTAAAACTATTTTGAAACATTTTCACCAGTAGTACATTATACATTCATCTATCTATAATGCTCTTAGTTGTTTCATTGGGTTTAGTGCATGGACACTAAACTGTTAATTAAGCTTATTTAAAAATAGCTGCCTTAAAAAGAAAATTTATATGGAAAACCTTAAAAACCTGGGATTAAATCACCTTTTTAAAAAAATAGATCATTGTATGGCTTGAATCAAGAGGACAGTTTTATCATTCAGAACTGTATGATGTATTTAAGAATTTATGGTTCATAAAACGGAGAAGAAATTGTATTATGATCATATTCATAAAACTTTTATGTGAATGATTTTATTTAATTTTCCTGTAACAATTCTAAAATTTATTGAACTTTTAATTCAAAAATTGAATTTAATGAATTGGATTCCATGAAAGGGTTTCAGGAATCCAATTTGATAAAATTCTAGAAAATGGTTTATATATCAGAAATGTTACATGACAAATTTGGAATAAAAATTTCAGGATATTTCTTTAATGAAATGTGAATGCCCATGACATCAGGTACAGAAAGATCATGACAAACCTTATGTAGAAGAGATATTTCCATAAAAAAATTATCACTTCTCTTGTTTTTTTATTACTAGGTCCAGACTATTTGCTATTAGTCTGCTTTATCACACCAACCTCACCTAGGCCACACAGTAAAATACTATTTGCTATAAACAACTGTCCCAGTACAATTCTCATCCCAACATTAAGCATTGGAAAATGCATTACCAAGTATTTGATTATATCAAATCAATAAAAGAATATTTAATTCCTTTAGAAATGTAAGGTATAAAAAAATTTGTTTACTCAGAGGCTTCAAGGGCATCTGATACATGATAGGTGATCTTATAGTGGCTATAATATATTTTATAATAACATGCCAATTTCTTGGAAAACCTCAAAGCAAAGGTGTGTGAATCTTTCCAGTATAAAAACCAAATATATTGCTATTTAGGAAGCTGTTAGTTTTAATTTACTTGTATGATATATATAAAGAATGTTTTGAAATTTTAGTAAACCTATAAACTAATACTATATATAGCAATTCCCAAAGAATACTTAGTTATTGTACAAATAATAGAAAATGTTTCGAATAAGGATATAGGCATATTTTTTTAGAGGCACAAAGTTTTCATACATAGAGTAATAATATTCTTAATTTTCAAATCATATTACCAGGACCCCTTCAGCTCCCAAATAATTTCCTCTTGTTGGTTTAAAAAATTTCTAGCTTTAGTGAAAACATTCTCAGATTTCTATAACCTCTTTCGTGGTTCGTACACTTTTTTAATGGAAAAAATTAAGCACCATTTAAACTTTTTAAGCACCTCTTATCAGAAAAATATCAGATAAAATAATGGTCATACATTAGGTTCAACGAAAACATGAACAAAAGAGAGTGTGTATAATTGAGAAATCGCTGTATTTCACAGACACAGAAGTCAAAATTTTGGGGGAAAAAGGAGAAAAATGCATAAAAAGAGGTAGTTGAATAATTATTAAAAAATAATGTTCTTATTTACTTAATACAAAAACAAGTGCCTAAATATGAAATATGAAAGTATCTAAATAACTTTTTTTCAATATAAACAAGTACTTAAGTTTCCTAGTTAAAAAAAAAAAAAAAAAAAAAAAAATTAAAACAGATTTAAATCAGATGCTTCTTCAACTTGCCTAGTTAAAAAAATAAATAAATTCACCAATACAGTTGAACTTTATTATATTAAACTTTGAGGAACCACATTGTTTGTTGGACTTAACTTTAGAAACCTTAGAAGAAAGGTTCTTAAAGAACCTTTAAAAACCTTTTCTACTCTTTAATGTTAGATTTCAGAAAATTATAACTTGTATAAGATTTACATAAGATTACATATTATATAAGATTTACATATATAAGATTTATAAAAATATTATCTTTAATGATCTTAATTGACCAAAACCAAACAACTGATGGATCGCCTATTCGAATGACCAAAAATGTAGACAAATGCAAAATTATTAGTTATTGCTTACTATTTTAATACTGAATTAATTTATAATCTTCTATAGACATGATGCCAGTATCAAGATAGTGTAAGGAATTTCTTTGTCTTATACAACGAAAAACATTTTTTTCCTTGAGTAGGTGAACAAGATGTTATTAATTTCATGCACTTTGTTTTTAAATCTAGACACATATATTTAAATCTTTTCATAACTGCAAAAGAGTTTTAAAAATGAAGAAAAAAATTATCCTTCTACCTCATTCCTAAGATTCACTATAAATGTATAAAATGGACATTCACCATTTATGGATAAATTAACATGCAAACAAAAGGAAAATCATGAGATCAAAAATTTTTATTTGTTGTAAGCTGGTTTGTTAAAATAGGATTTCAACAGTACACCAATAATTTAAAAGTCATTTCAAGTAGCAAAGCTTTAAAATACACTTCTAAACAAAACTTAAAAATTTTGTAACATTAAAAATTGTTTTTAACTAGTTTGTAAAATTATATTAATTTTTCTTAGATTGATTTATAATTAATGTTTAAAAAATACAGTATAAGTCTAATTTTTTTAAATGGACAATTTCAAAAAAAATTTAATAAAAGTAGCAGACCCAGATGTTAAATATTAGAGAAAATAAAGGAGGAAAATAAAGGAAAAACGGAAAGAAAAAAACAATTTAAAAATATTTATTTGATTTACATAATGCAAAAACAAGTACCTAAGTATGAAATATACCAGAAGCTAAATATTTTTTACTAATATAAACAATCACTTGAGTCTTCTAATCAAAAAATGTTGAAAACAGATTCAAATCAGAAGTTTCTCAAATATCCTAATTAAAAAATTAATAATATAAATGCGCATTTTAGATATCAAATTTTTAGAAGACATTTCTATAAACAAATTTTTAATTTTGGGGCTGCAGAATTTCTTAAATAGCAATAAAATCTATACCTTAATAGTTTGGAAAGATACAATAATTATCATTAGATTTAGTTTTAATCAATGTCTAAAAACTCGTGATTTAAATAATATATGCACTGTATAAGGCTATTTTTTTAAGTGGACAATTAAAAAAAATTTTTTTTAATAGTAATATTTCGGGACGATGATCGAATAGGACAGGATTTTTTTTGGTATCTGAGCCAGGGGGGTTCGAATTGTACTTTAGACTAACAGATTTGTAACCATTTAGGTCTGAGAGCGCTAGAGTTTTCTTTTATGTTACCCGACGGCTAAAGACATCGGAATTTACTACTTAATTACTACGATTCTGAACGGCTACGAACAAAGAGCGGGATTCGAACCCGTGGCCGCGAGTAGTGTAGAATTGAGAGTTCACCGATCAGGAGCAAAAAGAGCAAAACTCGTATACAGTGAGAGTTGACCGACGGGAGCAAAAGAGGAAGTAGTGAGTGTTGATGGACGGGGAACAACTGCTTATCGGACTTTGTT
>JAGEOH010000564.1:0-38703 GCA_032207245.1 Pardosa pseudoannulata
TTTAGAAGATACAATGTAATTGTGTATAGTGCTACTGATCTGTTTTATAACGTATTTATGTAAGTATGAGAATCTAATGATGTATATGTAAGACTTATATATGTATGTATGCATGTATTTTGTATGTGTATAATGAATTTGTTTTTAATAAGAATGAAAGTTCACTGTACTTTGGATTAAGACTTTGGCCCCTCTTCGAAAATAATTGAGTACGTCACTAGCTGAGTTTGTAGGTTTACATGTAAAAGTACCCAATAGCAAATCAGTTTGGAGTGCTACAGTCTACTTTTTGCAACACGAAAGCTAATGGGACCGGGATCTACAGCTCAAAGCCGATTCCGAACGGCCACGAATATCCATGCCACAGTGGGATTCGAACCCACGAACTCCAGTACCGAAGGCCAGCACCCTAACCAATCGGCCATCATTCGGCTGAATAACAAATCAGAGATAACCAAGTAAAGAATGCCTTAATCTTTCTCTGGAGTCCATATGAAGAAGAATGTGTTGACAAGAAGCAAGAAAATCTTCATCTCGTTTTAAGTGAAAGGCCAAAAATTGTTTCCAATTTATTTATTGGTATTATTTTAACTCTCGCAAAAATGAGTCACAATTGTTTTACTTTAATTAAATTTTTCTCGGACCCAAGAACGTTTCTCGGGCTCACCTAAATTAATTTCCATTATCAACGGATTTCCAAGTCAATTTCACAGTGCTCCGGTGGTCCGCAGCAACTACTGCTTTAGTTCGTTTCTACAGGCTTTTCAACTAGAGAAATGTACCAATTTTTTAAAAAAAATCTTAAGGCCATAAAATGACCTTGATTTCAGTGTTAAAGACATGGATCGTTGTAATATTTTAAACCCCAGCGAATGAGAATTACTTTCTATCACTAAGTATTTACCTAAGAAACATACACAGATAATAAGGCAATGAGTTATTCAGCACTTACTTCATAAGCTTTTCGTAAACCACATAACAAACAAATGTCTGATATTTCTCCGTTTAGTGGTAAGTTATTCAGTAAATGAGATTTCAGCTTTGCCCCGTCCTGCAAATCCAGATTTATGGGTTCCATCGCATCCGTGACACTCTCGTTTGAAAAAACCACCAAACTAACGTCCAGATCTCCGACAGCCAGGTTCGAGAGGAAGTAAGAGAACGCATATCGAATTTCGGTCCGGAGCTGGAAAAAAAAAATTTGTTTTTTCGATTAGTTAAAATCTGGGTAATTTAAAATTAGAAATGAATTCCAAAATTGGAAACAAAAATACATTGCATAATAATCTGATGTTATTATGGAGTTAAAATGGTAGAACAAAAGAAAATACCGGAATAAAGTGAAACCCAGCTGAAATATCACCTCTATAAAGAGACCACTTCAGGGCTGTAGCAACGCCTCCAAGAGAGCGGCTAACACCGCCTAGAAGGAAGAGGTGTTGGGAATGTTTTTTGGGGGGAGGGAGGACTTAAACAAGACTCATTCTTGATATTTCACTATTTTTTAATTAAAAAATATAAAACTTAGTAAAAATAATATAAAATTTATTATTAATATTTAATATTCTTAATTAATCTTCAATATTAATAACTAATAAGTAATATTAAAAATTAATATTCACTATTAATAATTATCTAGCTGTTAACCGTCAAAACATGACGATCACAGTTTCCATCAGCTAATAAGATTTAAGCGTCCAGAAAACATTTAGAAAATATCGTTGTACTAGCTCCAAAAATATCAGCATAAACTCTTCAAGCCAGGACTAAACACTAGGGTTTGGCGATATAGAGTAAGTAATTTATTAATATTTCTTAAATTCTCCGTACGGAATTTTTCCTGCGATACGAGTTGTCTGGTAGAAAAGCCACTCTCGCATAGCTTGAAAATTTGGCTGAGATATCGTTCGTGCCTGTGGAGTAACACATATTTGTGTGTATATATATATATATATATATATATATATATATATATATATATATATATATATATATATATATATATAAATTTAAAAACGGGCTTATGTAAACTACACTTCTGGAAAAAAAACAAATGTGTACCTATAAAGTTCTTTTTAGTAATTAACAATACATCTTATCTGACGTCACTGTATTAAGTTTCAGATGAGGGGACCATATTTGGCTAATATTAATCATTTTATATAAGTTTGTTGTATGTTGACTAAAAATATTTTGTATTTGGATTATTCTTCAAGACTAATTATTATAATTTAGAAAAAAATTGTTTTCCCTGAAAAACCGTATAGACGAATTAAACCCCAAACAGCATTTTAGTTAAAAAGTGTTTTCAGATCTTCGCAGTGCTTTATAGAGTATAACTGGTGCCTAGTTCACGATATTTTCTTAGCATCCTCCATCTGAAAAATATGTAGTAATATAATATATAGAATATACTTTCGGGGTCCTTTTGTCAGAGGCTCCCGGGGCATGAGAGACATACTTAAACTTCATTTGCCAAGTCAATGCATTCTAACTCAAAGATAACCAACAATCGTCTTTCACGAAAGTCTCTGCCAGCATCGAAATCAAAGCAATCCCCGCTCATTCCCTCTAACTTTCAGGGATGGACCATTGCAACGGAGAGAAGAGAGCTCAACAGACCCACCTACAAAAGGACTATCGCCAGACACCCCATAAAAAGCATTTAATGTCTTTGACTAGCGTCGTCCTTACGCAGGTGTGGGAAAAGACCGTGCCTGTGAAAGAACATACAAGGTTCAGACTCTTTCCACAGAAAAAAAATTAAGCACTTTTTAAGCACCTAAATTTTCATTGTACTATGATCAACCTATAGCTAAAGCTTAAAAATTGAAGATTTTCATGAGCTTTATGACTTGTAAAATGACATTAAATAATATATATGTAGACAATTTAATAATTTTATTAAACACAATTGTTAATATCTCATACTTTATGTTAACATATCTTTTTTCGCAAACATAAATTTTAGAACAGCAATAGTCCTTATTGATCAAATGCCCCCCCCCCTTCTCTAAACAAATCTGAAATATTTGTAAAGTTAAAATACTATCTGTGGTGGAAGATCAACAAGTTTCACATCATAGCAAAAGTATTTTTACAGCAACATAGATGTAAAATAAGATAATAAAAAGTACTTCTGTATTATAAACAGGTAAATATAATATTCACACACACACACACACACACACACACACACAAATACACACACAGGGAGACAGAGAGAAAAGAAGATGTAGTATCTACACTAAAAAAGTTTTAATTATGACATACTCAAAACAAGATTCAAGAAATTATCAATGCTATTTAAAAAATGTAACTGAAGAACTATTTCCATTCATAATAGAAGATGAGAACCAAAAAATATAGGAAGGGGGAGAATATGTCTAAATTTGAAGTTAATTTTTCTTTTCTTCTATACATTTTTTTAATTAGTCTAACTCTTCTTCCTTATCTCTAGCTTTGTTGAATGGATTGACGATGAATTACCAAGGGAAATAAAAATTCAGCAACCAATATTTGGGGAAAAAAAATAAGCACTTTTTGAGCACTCAGAAAAAATTATAAATTTTAAGGCTACAAAAAGAAAACTAAGCACTTTTTAAGGACTTATTAGGGACCTTAAAAATGGATCTACAAAATAAGCACTTTTTAAGGATTTTAAGCACCCGGCTGAACCATGACATAACTTTTTTACCTCCTCTTTCGGTTGACTTCAACGGGGACAGAAAAAAAGGGTGGTATAATCTAAATAAAATCTAAACTTGACACAATAAATACATACTAAAATAAAATATTCTAGTAGCATGTATGATGCTATAGCGCGTTCGTTCAAACGGAAATGATAGACCACGATAGATAGCTTTCGTGGATATAGATAGCTTTCGATAGATTCGAGCTTTTAATAGATTCGAATTTTTGGTAAAATAGTCCATTGGTCACCAAATGCAATTTAATTTCAGAAAATTAAAAAAACAATAATAATCAATCACCTTTAATACTAAGAAAAGGGTTCAACAACCACAGCTGGATACCAAATTTATATTAACCAAAATATAGACACGGTGACATGAAGAGAAAAAATAGTTTACATGCAATAGTACCGCATGCTTGGAGCATTATCTTCAAATTCGTGGTGGTGCCCTGTTCTGGTGTCAAACCCAAGATGGCGTTAACCGTTTGAGTCCTAGGGCTTTTGAAAAAACACTGTAGAAGAATCCCGAACAGCGCAACCGTGCTTTATCTACATGGGAATGAAAAGACCCAAGCAGCTCTTTTTTTTTTTTATGTTGATAAATCCTGAGCGGCGAGATAGGACTTCTTATATTTTATATTCTAAACATATATGCTCCAATATTGAACTATTATTATAGTAATGTATGTTTTGTAAAATGTATTACTTACATAAAAAGAGGATGAAGGACAACGTCTCTCGCGTCCGCAGCTTCGATCTCAAACCGTTCGTGTTCCCTAAATGAGAGACAACCTCAGGGGTCAGGGGTATACCTCCTGATATCCTGTATATACGGGCTTCACGCGCCCGCGGTTTACCTGAGTGATTTGGGTCTTCAGTTATTCCTGGTAGTCTCGAGCTTACCTTTGTAGAGTTTGCTCCTTACCAAGGTTTGGCAAAATTAAAATCGGACCATGACGGAACTCTCGTAGGTCAGCAGCAGCTTTATAGCTGTTGTGGTTGCTGTCATGGCGTACTGGTCTTGTTTGCTGCTGAAGGTCTTCGGATGGGTCAGCGTAAGAATTTACTTACATAAAAAGAGGAGCTGTGTGATGTGCTTGCGTTAGTAAATCTGAGCATGCGTGACTTCGCCAGTCGATGGAGCACCATCATTGGTCCACAACACTCGGAATAAGGCGATTTCACGCAGTAGGGCAAATTCTCAAATTATGACAATTCTAGCTTTAGTTTCAAACGGAAGGGCAGTTTATTGTTTGTCTATTGGCTGTTATACACGTGAAAATGAATGGGAAGGGCATTATAGTAGTTCGTGAAGTTGCTACAAATTACGTTATATGCTGGGTTTTCTCGACATAAAAAATGAACAGCGTGATCGCGCTGCTGGGGACTCAAACGGTTAAAACTATTCTTTTCAGAAATGAAGCCATTAATCTCTCAGTAATTTCCTATTTTAGAATTATGATTACATTTTTTATGTCTAAAAACTAAGTTCTGATTATTTAAAATTATGTTGTAATATTATATTTAGATATAATTTTGCATCAAGAATAAAAAATTAATATCATTCATATCTGTTAAGTTAAATTTTAACTTATTTGCAGAATGCACAGCGTCATGTTATGTCTGTGGTGTGGCGATAAGTAAAAAGTTCAAAAGCGCAGTTCATTTCACTGATTAAGCATTTATTCATTCAGCTCGAACGATAAAAATATGAACAAGATATTAAAATAAACTAAAGCATTTTACTACATATTACTTCATATTTCCTTATGATCGACTTACCAAGACAACCTTTTTTATCAGAACTAAACAATCAAACACAGAGCCCCGGAGCTAACCTAGAAAGTCTACTTATACCACGGCTGACACTTAGAATACATTTGCATAGGAGAAAATGCTGTTACGACCGAAATGAAAATTTGTATCGATATTTTTTACCGATAAACCTTTCCAACAATATCGGTATAACGTCAGATGCATATTAAAATGTTATGTCGTTAGAAGTTTATCTATATTAACTCCACTTATCAAAAAAAGATAAGACTGGCATTTTCATCTTATAACGAATGTTTATATTTACCAATATTCATCCGTTATCGATATCTTGAAGCAATGTAATCAACAAAATATCATATTCACGAATATAATTTTGCTATTTATAGTCGTTAAGGATTGAGTGGTAAGAGATGCATACAACAAAATGTTTGGATTTTCAGAGTCCACTTTAAGCAGTAAGTCCCGTTCTCATTAGCCCAAGTGTAGCAAAACAGTACATGTACCACTCCAAACCAAATCAAACCTGCCATATTGAATACTTCTCGCTCAATATTGAAGGGCTGTATAATGTTAAGACTATGAGAAAAATAACGTTCCAAATAAGTACCGTTTACGATGGTTGGTTTGGACCGCTTACATTTTGCTACATGAGGGCTAATCAGACCGAGGCCTATTTGCTTAAAGCCGATTTGAATGGCTATGAAAGTCAATGCCAGCGGTGGGATTCAAATCTACGAAGTCTGGTACTGAAAAACAGCCCTCTAACATTCGGCCATCTTGGGGCACAAATACCGTTTTCTTACAACGGAGCTGTATCGCTACATCTGCCATAGCACGCATGTGCATTAAATACTTGCACTTGTTGGCTAGCTATACACACAGAATTATGGAATAAATTCCCCTATGCTTATATTTGTATGTGAGTATTTAAAATGGCACTGTTACTATGAAATCCCACGACTGTGAAATATGCAAGGAGTAAGAGAGTGGGTTCTGCTGATTGATGAAAAAAAAAGCAGTGTTGGATTATTCTTATTCCATATTATCATTTTATTGGTATTATATCATGTAAACTTACATGATATAATACCAATAAAGTAAAACACTTCGTTTAACAAGGTTCATACTTTATTGGTAGGGTAAAAATAAAGAGTTAACTGATACAACATAATAGAAATACAGATTTAGTTATTACAATTCCATATTGCTTTTAATCTAAATAAGACTGGAACAATGCATCGACTGATAAAGCGTTACCAAAGCAAACTTTCTGAATATCTTAATAAATTTTGTTGTTCATGTATTATGTATATTCTAATGTAAACTGACAATAAAAGTTTAAAAAAAAATAAGATTTATACTATGAAGTTGTTTATCCATTAATGTTACATCAAAATAAAGATCGTAAAAATGATCAAATGAAAACATATAAAACATGTGCAGCAAACAGATATTATAGAAAATAAAATGTAATTTATTATCAAATGGCTTTGGTATTAATAATATTATAAAAATGTGTAATAAAAGCGAGGGAGAAAAAGGCGTAATAAAATACTGCCGTATAATTTCGTATTGAAAAAAAAAAGGAGTTTTAAAATTACTTTTAAGAACTGTATAAACCCTGTAAAAACTGTTTTGTTAATACGGAGCTGTATTGCTGCTGCTGTTGCTGCTATACCGCGCATGCGCAACGAGTACCTACGCTTGCTGGCTAGCTACGGATTACAGAGACGCAATTTAAGAGGGAAAAAGTAAATCCTATATATTCAGAACTTGGCCTGGAATACTTAACCTAACTTGTATTTCATACCTCGTTTATAATTTTCGTAATTATAAAGTGCTATGAATACATCTTACCTCAGTATCGGCATCTTCCACGGCAAGAGTCATATGAATTTTTGATTCTTTGAAGCAAAGAAATGTCGGCTGATTTGCATCCTTTACAGGTGGATTTCTTTAAATCCAATAAAAGAAAAGATAATTAATTTCAAATTTATAATCTTACACATATTTTGGGAAGAATTACTTAATATTTTAAGCTACATTTGAGGATATATATATATATATATATATATATATATATATATATATATATATATATATATATATATATATATATATATATATATATATATATATATATATATATATATATATATATATATATATATATATATATATCAGTGGCGTGCGGTAGGTTTTCATGCAGGGTGTGCAGAGAACATGAATTTTCCAATAAATTTTTAATTATTGAGACATCTGAGTTCTCCATTCTGAAACGGGTTATTTATTATGAATATAAATTTAAAGATTACAATAAATAAAATATTTACCCACGAGTAGTTGAGTTATAACTATAAAAACAGCTATACTTATGAGAATTCTACTAGCACTGAAGCAAAAATCATGTCTTTTGTTGTATGGTATCATATCGGCTTCGAAAAAGCAACAGTTCAGGCTTCTACGAAAATCTTATATGTTCAGCAAACGTAGCACCACATGGCGTCCGCCGCTGCGGTGCCTCATCCACGTGCAGAGGATTTCACTGCACGCTGGCATAATAGAGAGAACTGTTTCTTGTTCGGTCAGTGGATTAAATTATATTTATTAATTGTTTTTAACATTTGGAAATCATATATTCTGCGAAAAACATCTTGAGAATTTTTAAAAACAAAACCAGGGATATGGTGTTACAGACAGTATATAAGTTATATCTGTAAGACACAATGAATGGTAAATTTTGGACTGTTCTGTCCGGACTGTTCGTTTCTTTAAAACAAAACAGCATTGTTTTTCAGCTAATTATTTCAACAAATATAATACATCACCGAAATTAATTTACCACACTAAAACATTTCACTTTATATTAATGAAATACTTCTTTTATATTTCCATGAAAACAAAATCTTACAATATATAAATTTAAACACTCCGTCTGCAAAATCGTATAGCCAGTTAATCAATTTAAAAGAAAAAAAAAAAAAAAAAAAAAAAAAGAGTCTTGCTTTAATACAACGCTTAATAAACCGTAGCTCCGGATGATTCTGAATGCCAAATGCAGGAAAAATAGCTGAACTTGCCTCAGTACCTGTTCTTCTCCAGTAGCCCATACATATAAAGAGTGATTTTCAATTTAGTACGCAATGCGTACACATCAGAACTTCCTATGTTCGTTTACGCGCTACGTGGTGCAGCACCTAGTACCGCACGCACTGCAGGAATACAAGCAAGCAAATCAACATAATATTTGAATATATTATAAATAATATTTATTATATACCATATAAAGATAGGTAGATATAGGTGCAGAAAATTATTGTCCCTCATAATTTTGCCAGGGTGTGCAGTGCACACCCTGCACATATGGACCGCACACCACTGATATATATATATATATATATATATATATATATATATATATATATATATATATATATATATATATATATATATATATATATATATATATATATATATATATATATATATATATATATATATATATGTATGTATGTATATACACATATAAGCGTGTGTGTGTTATACATCAAAATTATTACTCCTAAAATAGATATCTAAAATTCTCCCTTTCCCCCATATCATTTTTTAGTACGTAATTAAATTTAATACCTATTAATTTTTTATACCTAATTACCCTACTTAAAATATCAGATAAAGACCTGTTCTCTGACTTAAATTATTATAACCCGTCTATCAATATTAATGCTGGATTAAATGCTAATTTTCTGCTCATTGGATAAATTTTTCAACTGTCCCATTATTAGGTATTATTTCTTTAATAACTAGATTTCTGCTTCTATAGTTTCGTGCTAACTTAAATGATCAAAGTACACTCCCAAAAATTGCTGAACAATCTTTAGTCTCATGGGAAAAAAAATCCCATCATGCGCTCGCTCCGGGATAGCGGGCATCCCCTTTTTGTTCGGAATCTCCTAAACTCGTCGCCATGGTTCTATAAAGTTTTAATTAGTTAGACCCCTTGCTTGAGGGTAGCGGTCAGTTTAGATTATGGGTTTAAAAAGAGGGAAAGGAAGGACACATGGCATTTTCGCCCCTGATCGTAAATTTGAAAACCCCTAAGACATCATCGCACGGGAGCTCGTTGTCTGACCTTCCTGGGCCAAGTCCTCTAGGTCAGATTTTCTAACATGGATAAATAGTATTGAGATATCAGAAAATAAAGCACGATAATGAGGACTGTAGATACTATTTAAAATTTTAATACGTCAGTTATTAAGTTTAAAAAATAATTTACTATAAGAGAATGAAGGATGCACGAGTTCAGTGGAGGGGAACACAATACACAACAATAGAGAGAAAAAATTAAGCAAATTTAAGATTAAGACACGGTTAATTTAAACACTAAAAATACATCTTTTTTTTTCTTAACTTTAAGACACAGAGAAGCTAAGAGCTCAATAGTTTGAACGGATCAGCTTCTAACGAAATGATCCTGACTATTACTAGGAGAAATTCTATTGGTCCCTGAGAGCCAATAGAATTGAAGTAAGTCAGAGCTTGTACATTCTGGCGAGCAAGATGGTGCGAGCTAAGAAACCCCAAAGCATTGTCTGGATCTATAATGAGGGCTTATGCTATAAATTTATTCTTGTATCTTTTACGCATCAGATTATTGGATTCTTTAAAAGGTCGTGTTCGGGAGTTTAATAGTCATAGTTAGTAAAACATCTAAAGTAAACTTTATCTTTGTGCTCTGCACAGAACAACGAATAATATTTTATACAGGAAATCAATAATCAGATAAATTTTGAAATGTGGCATAAAAACAAAGGAATATATATATTTTTAAAGTCGTCGTGTAATGCAAATATATCACGGATACCCCAATAACCAGCAAAAAACGTTTTTTTACTACAGTTTATTTAATCTCTGCTATACTCTTTTTAATTTAATATCTGATGAATATTGGAAGGCATGAAGAAACCCACACGAGGCCGGATGCCTCAGATTAAATAACATATGATAAAATGGCGTCTTTATAAAAAGTATAAATTACGAAGTAAAGTTCAGAAAATTATTTCATGTATCTGCGGATAATTGCTGCCTAAGATGCTAACCTCTTGTAGATAAAGTCTTCCGTTTTCTTGATGGTTGACCAAACAGAAGCGTTGCATATCCGATTGTGCAACGTTGGTGCGACTGGGTTGTGAGGGAATGAATCGGATCCGTCGCAATAGTCAACTACCTGAAAATAAACAAATCTGGTTAGTGTCTACTATATAAAAAAATAGGAACAAAACATGAAATTGTTAAGGATACGGTGAGCATTTGAGTCAACTAAATTGCACTAAACAATCCCTTTTACATTTTTAATGAATTGTGCTGATATTATTACCGTATTTACTCGTCTTAAGGCTTACTTTATTTTGAGGAAGTCGTGAAATTAAATAAGTGGTAAATGAATTTACCCCAGGTTCTACAATCATTCTTTTACAATATTCCAGCTTGCAATACAATTATCTTTATGCTAACACAGCTGAGAAGCTTTCACTCTTTTAACGCCTCCTGGGGAGCACATGTAAAAAGAAATATTACGGACATCAGATACATTACCTCAGCTGGGTTTGCTTGATTTAGAAACAGTGATTAAGCAGGAGACCCCCACAAGCTTGGCCTTCGACCTTCAGAGGTGTTATTTGAACTTGCCAGATATTGTGATCCCGAACATATTTTACGTGACCTAGACGTTATTAATGAGCACAATCTTTCTTTAGCCGGCACGAATCTGGAACTCTCAAACCTCCGTTATGAGATCGACTCCTTTGCAAACCGAGCTACCGAGATTTGAGTTCTACAATCATAAATAATGTTATTCCTACTACAGGCGGGAGC
Organism: Pardosa pseudoannulata; assembly: GCA_032207245.1. NCBI lineage: Eukaryota > Metazoa > Arthropoda > Arachnida > Araneae > Lycosidae > Pardosa > Pardosa pseudoannulata. Next base: position 11,345 of record JAGEOH010000564.1, read on the forward strand.
CACTTGATACCAACACTGGAGAAAGCAAGTCAGTAAAAACGCATAGTTTACGATAGATTGTTTTAATTTTAGACACGATGGGTTGTTTTAATTTTAGACTACTCCGCACTCATCAGACCATAGCATACCTACCCCTCTCATATGCTTAGCACACTAATACCTTTCTTGCCGAATCCCCACAGTTACAGTTAGTAAGCTTTATAAACTAGTTCACGGATATAGAGAGCATGATGAAAGTTATATGGAAGTACAAATTGATTAAAAACTTGATGTACAGTAATGGCTGCAGTGTAAACATGTCATGAAGAATCAATATGACACACACTATTTTTTACAAGAAAAAAATTTATGCAGACACCGCATGATTTCCTTGTACGTTTATTAGATTATACACACTTTACAATTTTGTATCATGCGTCATCAGAATTATCGTCTGTGAGATAAATATGTATATACGTACAGACCTCACAAAAAAAACTAGTCAAAATGCTCTCAAGGATGGTCAAAATTAAGGTCCGGTCTCACCAAAGTCGTTTAATGGCTAACCTCGATTAACCCATGGCGCCAACCAATGGTATGCTGCAATTCTCCGTTTAAGAAGAGATTAATCGTGGTTAGCCACTAGACAACTTTTGTGAGACCGGCCCTTAAAGTTTCAAAATAAAAGTTACAGGTGTAACACTGAAAATTGTTGATATTCATTAAGACACTTTCAAACTGAATATTTTCTACGAAATATGAGCATTGAAATTTTTCGCGAATTTAATATTTCGTTTACCTGACCAGGAAGTAAAAATGGTGAAAAATTATATCTTGTGTATAACGTGAACCTAGAACGTAGATATACAAGTGACTTTGGATTGCTACGTTGACTCAATGAAGCTCTATTCCTCTTTCGATGTCATTCAAAGAATAAATCCATGTTTAGCGAAATATTTGCCATAGGTCGTCATAAGTCACTGGAACGGTTTTACTTGCCATGAGATGACCATGGAGGCTGAAATTGAGAGCCTCGTATACCACCCTCTTTTGACTTCTTTGTAATATAAAGTAAGTATTATAAACGCAAAAATCGGAACTAGTGAAAAAGAAGCCTGATATAATAAAAAATAATAAAATTAAAAGAATGAACTGAGCTGCTCGTGTCATAAGGATGGACCAGGGATATCCAGTGAAGAAAGTTTACATTGCTAAGCCCTTTACATCCAGTAGGAGGGGAGGCCTAAACTTTGCTGGATTGATTTAATTGAATCATATTTTAAAGCAATGGAGTAAATAACTGAGAGACAAGTGAGAGAGTAGGCTGTCATGGAAAGGTCTTCAGCACAAGGCCCTGGCTCATCGTGGGCTGGTCAATTATGATAAGGATGAGTGGAACAGAAATTTTTAAAATGATTACACGCTGTTTTAACAATACCTTGCCAATCACGCGATATCGCGTTATACGAATTTTTTCTAAATGGCCGATCACGCGTTATCGCGCGGATATCGTTATCAAGTTTATAAGCGGAATAGTAGAGAGGCCACAACGAAACGGCACATAATTTTTAAATGGGGAAGTAATCGACTTTCGTGGAATGGGGACATGATCTATTATTTATATTAGCCAGTGCGCACAGTGGAGGAATTCAGACAAGGCTACGACTTTGTTTAGTTATCTGTTGATGTAACGTGCTTGAAGTTTGGTTTTTTTTTAAATTTGTTTGACCAACCAGGATCTTTAAAAGATCTCAGTGTAATGTCGGTTCATGCAAAATAAATAAAATTAGAATTAAATTAAAATGCATACATAAGTGAAAGAGTTATTGCTTGTATTTAAACGAAGACTACTATGCAGGGAGTGATATCGATCATATAAACTCGGAATATGTTGATAATAAAAGTTTGAGCACAGTGAAAGCTAAATAAAAAAAGAAATTTTTAAAAAGATTTTTAAATTGTACACCACACGAAATTTTAGTTTACAGCTTTGCAAAGGACGTTAAGAATTTTTCAGTTCTTGCTGTTGCCGCCATGTCTTTTAAATATAACTGAATTGTTACCCAGATTCAGTAATTCAATAATTAGGAATTATAAACCATGAAGCTCATTTAGAATTTTTTGAATCAGCTTTTAAAGTACTAAAGTTGATGATTCTTAGGTTAACGAACTCTTTATGAACTACCCACGTCTTTCAAGTCAATACAATTTATTCAATTGAATTAAATCTCAGTATTGTCGAAAAAGGTTTTTCTGTAGAATTAGAAAGTTACTTTAAAGGTAATTTATATTTGATTCTTACCTTGGATGAATTTGAAGAAAACATAATAGACGAACTTAAATTCTTATTTTTAAAATCATCAGGAAAGTAACAAACTGGGAGACCATTTTCATCAAAAGTTGCCCTTAGAAGAAGAAATAAAATGAATTAGATTTTTTACGATCAATGGGACACAATGTAAAAAGAAATTAGACGATTTTTGATTCTTTGTAGAATTTAAGCGGTATTAATTACAGCTTCTATTTCCATAGTTTGTGTTTACATTTTGTATTAGGGGCTACCAAATTGCCCACGTCGGTTCTCTGGGCAGCCGTGGAAGGTCTTCTTTTTCAAGGAGAAACAAGACTTGCGTTAAATGCTCGGATATATTTTTCCTTTATAACATTTTATTAATATTTTTATTTTGTTTCTTTAAATAATAGGTCTTAACTTTTCAGATTGTTCAGATTGAATGGTGTTTTGTATTTAGTAATTATGATTATTAGAATCAAAACTAAGTAGCCAACTTCAAGTTAAAAAAGTCTAAAGATCCTCATTTGGTTTGCAACATAAATAGTCGGTGGACGAATGGATACAGTGTTAGAGAGTTCGAATTCGATTGCTGTCAAGGATATTCGTAGCAATTTGGAATCAGCTTTAAGCAGCAGATCCTAGTCTCGTGTAGCAAAAAAAAAAAAAAAAAAAAAAAAAAGTAGATAGCAGCTCTGAAAACCAAACAACCAATGCTTTAAAGCAATCTGTATATGCAAAGCTGGATTTTCAGCTGTTGCTGCAATAAATATTAAATATCGTTCGAAATTCAATAGTTTGGAAGAAACGGAAGTCGCTAAATCAAATCTTCTTCTGCGATTTCAAAAACAATAATGTGGGCATTAGCAAGTTAATTAATTTTTTAACGTTGACTTTCTAATGAACTACTGAAGTCTTCTTTTTTAAAATTTGTATATAATTTGTATGTTTTCTTCTCAATTAAAAATAGTAAATTTTTTTAAGATGTTTTCATTTCTGTTCTTGACTAACATTGGAGTACAAAAATTGCAATTTGAGTACCGCGAAAAAAATATTAAGTGCGCTGCATATTGAAATAGTTTGGGAACCTGGCTTATTATACCCTCCTCAGCATGCACTCAAACTGAAATTGGGAAAGAAATGGACAGTGGATATGGAAATAATAAGGGACAGACAATCAAGCAATGTTACTACAATTAATTTTCAAATATCTGTTTCTATGCCGCATTTTTGACATGAGAGGTTTACCCTTTATAAATTAATTTTTTCGGTCCTTTTTTCAAAACTTAATTATATCAAAACCTTAGTTTGTAAATTAAATCATTATATGATCTACGAATTCTGCTACGTTCCCAAAGTTATCCACTTGGGTATACTTAAAAATAGTCATTTAAGATTTTATTTGATACCTTCAATAAAAAACATTTGAAATCTTTTATATAATGCAATATATTAAGTTTCTGACTAGTATTTATTACATTATGTACTATTTCAATATTTGTTGTAATATTAATAATTTGAAACTTTTTTCTTTTATCTAGCTTTATTAGTTAACTTAATTTACTTTCTTATATCTATTTTCGGCTCTCTAAATGGATTTTATAGTAGTTTCAAGGGAATTTAGATAGTTGGACCAGTTATTATTAGCTTTATCTTTTAAATAGTATTTTAGAGCTTGTTGGGTATTGTTCATAATGGTGTGATGTAGTTAATGAGTAGACACAAGCTACTTGATTTTTCTGTTTTTTATATCTACGTTCACAGCTATGTACATTTTACTTCAATATTTGCATTTATATACAAGGAGCCGTATTGATATAAGCATCCAACAAACTCCGTTCAACTAGATGCGAACATACCTCGAGAGAACCAGAAAACGTTCTCCCCCGAACGCCGGGTCACGAACTTTGCACCGTCCGAGAATAACTTCCTCGGACAAAAACCTTTTCAGCCAATTCAAAGCCCCGTCTCTTCTTTTTAGGCGCTTAACTTCGCTTCTACATCTACACCGAAGGGATTTCCCCGCATTTCGGAGAGGTCAAGTACAATGTTGCAAAAGGCGCACCCAACATTCCAGGAGAGGGGGCTAGCTTTTGGCCGGAAAATATAGAATATTTTACAATGGTTTTATTAAATTGAGTTCTACTAACTGCCATGCTTTCCTTGTACGATTTTTATTTCTAATTAAAATTTTAAGATGCCTATCATCAGGGATGTTGTATGTGTCATATATGACTATGAGGCTACTAATGTCAAGAGTAATGCTATCAACAAGGTTACCAATGTGAATATCATTATTATTTGGAGGAATATTAAGGGGGATAATCTTTAAGTTATTTTTATATTCGCTCCATTTTACAAAACTTTTAGGAGAATGAAAAAATTAGAATTAATTTCGATATTTCATTTAACTGGGTTATGGTCAGAAGTAAGTTCACATTTAGTTTCAATATTAATATTTTTTTGGGGGGGGATATCTTTAATAAGAGCGAAGTCAATTATGTTGCCAGAATTTCTAGAATAATGAGTGGGGAAACGAGAAGCTAAAATATCAAGTTCATTATTATCAGCTAAATTAGAAATAAGATGTCCATATTCATTATTTTGGAGGCAATTCCATTCTTTATGAGTAGCATAACGGTCGCCTAAAATGTGTGATCATTTAAAGAATTTAGAAGAGAGAGATGGTAATTTGCATCATTTATATTTTTTTCCGAAATTTTTTTATGAAATAATCGTGTAAGGTGGGCAATTAGAAATTTTAACGTCGATAGCATTGGAATTAATAATTTTGAGGGCTAGGGTCACTAATTCGGAGTGTGGGATAGATCTTTTAATAATAACGGCAATAACCCTCATGGCTTGATTTAGACTAGGGAAGCCATACCTATATGTATGGTAGTTTCTAAGTTTATCACTTGGTCTGATACGTTTCTTGAAGGAGGATAATATCGCAAGAATGCTCATTTATAAATTCACGGAACTCGTGGATTCTAGGTTAAAACCGTTACAATGAGGAATTTTCACGTTTTCTAATTTTAATTTTAATACATAGAAGACAAAAAAATAAGCAGGACAGTAGCTATTTGTCTTTCATATGGGGGCCTAATTAGTGATTTCTAATGGGTTTTATAGCTGATTTTTATTTAAAAACATACATTTCGCCGCCGAGTTTGTGACGTCATATTTGTTGACATCGATATCTGTTAAATGTTAGGCACTTTTAAATTTGTTTCTGTGTAAAGTTCGAATATACTTAGAAATTTTTTGTTAAGTCTGGTTTCATCATATTCGTGACAATATTGTATTGTGCCACTCTGTAAAAATACAACAAATAATTGCAATGAGAAGATATTTTTCAGCGTTCCGAAAGACCCACATACACGTAAAATCTGGACAACTGCGATGAAAAGGGATGAGAAATTAAACCCCATATTATCATATAAATCATCTCTATGGGTTTGTGAAGACCATTTTTTGGTAAATAAATGCTTGCTTTTGTTTAAATATTACTAATTTAGAACAATTAAAGTATATAAAAATACATCTATACCTTTAAAAGAACTGTTGATTAACCAGTGCTATTTAACTTTTAAAACTGCTAATTTTCGAGTATTATCACAGAGTTCAAGTACAATAAATGTTTGATAAAGCATATAAAGATCTTAAAACATATAGATATCTAAAGCATATAATTATTTAATAAATAACTCGACGGAGGGAAAGGTTATGTATTTTCCAAGTTTAAATAAAAATAAATTTTGATAGCTAGAAAATTTCAAGAACTTGCAAAAACAAAATCGGAAAATAGTGCGTGCTTACAAGCAATAAGAAAATATTGGATAATGGATAACGTGAACTATGACGTCACAACCAATCAGAGCATTTTGATGTCACGTGATTTTAGCTTAACTTTAAAATTAATTTTTAAATTGATGGAACCAGTTTTTTACATTTTTGAGAACATTTTTGGAATTTACGAGTCTGGAATTATCAGAAAAATACGAAGTCGTTCGAATCCCCCATATGTGCAAATTCCTCATTGCATACGAAAACAGTGAGAACCCTGTTTTATGCCGCCATTAATGTACGAGCGAGCTTGTAAGCTCAGAGCGACTGAATTTTAAGTAGTAGTAGGTTTCTTCAGAGCACCTGGGCCCAGAGCCGAATCTCCAGTCTTCAATGTTTGAGAATCATTGAGGATGTGCTTCATAAACTGGTGTTCCATTAGTTGAGAGATTAATTTAAAAATTAACAATTTACATAAAAATTAAGAGAAAATTTAAGCCCTTGATAGCAAATAAAATCATAAGATAAGGAAAAAGTTTAATGATAGTAAAGATAAAAGGGGGAGAAAGGATAGAGAATATTTTTGCGGATGAAACATCCATTTTAAAATTAAAAAAAAATTCCAAAAATAATCGACTTAATTATAATTATATTCTAAAATAAATGTCTGATGATTCTATCCCTTAAATTACAACCTTTGGCGAAATGGCTTTGTCTTATTTTGTGGTAACCGTGGGTCACTTCGAGAACACCAAATTTATTTCTATTTAGCTCAATTATTCTTATATAACTCTTCTAGGTAACTTAGTTTCACTTCTAGCGTCTGTCATGTGAATAATCGTAACACTCTTATTAGTTGGCTTCCTCGCACTCTCGCGGCGCTATATAAGCGAATGTAAAACATTTTCTCACAGATGGATTGTCTGAATAAATTAAACATCTTTATTTCCAAATTATCATTATTTCTTTCATAGTCTAACAACTGCAATCTATCCAACAGGACTACCATTCTAACTGTGTAGTAGACCAAAAACACTTATTACACATTGTGAAGACTCCCCTTTGTCCGAGGATGCGCCAAAACAGCTGATCGGAGTACACCAGTTTACCAGGACAATAGCGTGGCATCACAGCGTCTGGGATCTTGACAATCGGACTGAATAGACGAATACGCCCCTGATGGATCTCGTTAATGAATGCTTGGAAATTCCGTAAAGGGACAGCCAGAAAATGAGAATTCAGCTAAAAAAATATAACTGTAACTTTAGCTGGCGTTCTCAAGTAACTGGGATCTTAACTGATCCAAAAAACAGTTGGCGGGACCGCAACTGACCCCACGAGGTATAAAAAACCTACAATTTTGCGACTCAGGGCTTTTCGACATTTTTTTCGCATGTGTGTTGACCTCGTGGAGGCCAACACACTTCCGCCTTTTTTACCGTAGCCAGCTTTCTAGTTCGGGAGATTCGTAAAGTCCGCTCATATAAGGAGCGGCAGAGTCTCGGATACAGAACGGGGAATAAATTGGGTTTGATTGCACCCTGAAAAGCCTCCCCACTTGTAAGAGATTATCAAATCTCGTTTTTCTTTCGACTGTGATCGCAGTGAGGAAGTGATACCGGAAACCATCCTTTGCAGTTCTACATGATTTGGGAATTAACATTCCTTTGTAAATAACCGTAGTTAATCAAGAATAAAAGTAAATTTCCAATTTTATCTTTGACTGTGATCCATTCTTCACGTTACTTCTCACTCGAGAATATTGCAGGCGTCACAACATGCACATACACACACATATATATTTAATATTTATACAATAAATTGGATATTTACTAGCCCTATATGTAGTTAAAATGATTTTAAAAATCTGATTTAATCTCTCTTTAAAATATCAAATTTTAATTTTAAAAATCTTATATCAATAGAAAAAATATCAATTTTTTTTATTTAAAAAATATTTTTTCCTGATGTGAAGCACTGTTATAGGATATATAAAGAGAATTCGATTAGAAAATACAGACTCTTTTTTTATGTCGACATTGTAGCATCCAGTTGGAGACCAAGAAGAATCAGTTGTAGCAATACAAGATCCAAGTCTTTCAGGATCCTCCGAGAAAACGCCATACCGGTAAGTAGACCAACGTTGCACAAACTGGTGAGCAAGATCTATAAACATAAGGAGAAAGATGTAGTGAGGAATCAAGAAAGTATGTTAATTTCAACTGTCAAAATTGTTCGCTGTCTTTTGGTGGAAATTTAATGTAAGGTGGAGTTTTGAAAATTTCTTCTTTTATATAAAATTTGTATGAATAAATTTGAAACTAAGAAGAAATATTCGAATATTCTTATCTTTGATTGAATTTTCTTAATAGGTTATACTGATAGTCCAATCTGATGGTCAACCCCGAGAAAAATGATTACTTAATTCGAAAGTAATTGCCAACCTCTTCATTTTTAAACGGAAAACTAAAAGCTGTCTCTTTCAGTTTTCTATTTATAATTCTTTCCAAGAAGTCAAATGTAGCCTAGAAGGTTAAGACCAAAGAATATAAACACGAGCTTAAGACTATGTTTCTCAATACGGAAAATCGTTTCGTTCTACTATCTGCATGATCCACGGTTAAATCGATCGGGTAAGTTGCGTGATGCTTTTACCTACATAAGCATAGCGGTATATCCCATATATTGGTATTTTTGACCAATCTTTCATTGGAGCCCACGAATAAAGGCCACCTAAAACAATGTGGATCTCTCCAAGACAACTTTAAAAAGTAAAATTGTATTGACAGTAAAACATAATTGTATTGTAGATATCTTATAAATCAATGAATTCGGTCATTGTTTTCTACACACAGGGTGTATATAAACTCAACCGGTGAATTTCAAAGGAAGATAGTAGGCAGAAAGACGGACAAAAAATGCAAAGGAACATGGGATCGCAAATGACGCGGAGTGGACGAAAATCTGGAAAATACCAATGAAGATTAAACAAGTAGAGGGAACATTTATTGAACAGCATAAGTTCGACACAGTTTGTCCATAACAATCAAACTGTTACAATAGTTATGCAGACTGGGGTCCATTGACGCCATGAAATAGGCCATATTGACTGACGACTCTCACTCACATTTAAAGATCTGAGGGGGCTCCTAGATTTCTGCTGCAGTAATGACAATCCTCCCAATCAAATCTTCTGGTCAGTGGCTTAGCTATAGCGGGACAAGGAGGTCAATCATGCCTCGAGTGTCATTCACTGAGGAGCACTAAAGGGTATATTATATATAATATATTACTAAGTGTATATCGAGGTGTGGGGTGCATAGAAGGTATTGTGCCTCAGGTGCCAATTATGCTCGTTACACCAGTTATACTTTGTTTCCTGTGTCTCAGAAACGAATGGTTTCATACGACCTTAATAGAAGACGCCCAAAAATTTAAGGTTATGTGAGCGTCAAAGTCCAGCAACTGTACATGCTTGTCCGACGTCCCATTTGAAGACGTAGTTTTGCCCACTAAATATTCACCCACTAAACACTCAATAACTTAGTGCATTTTTGGTTCATTTTGGGTGTTTGATACCTCACAACACCCTTACGGATGTAAAGCTTCGTGATGTCGCACTGGAGATTCTCGTCGATTTTGATCATCCTCAGGAACAGGGAAATTATGTTCCTGATTCTGTACCTCTTTGCCACCTATCGATACACCAGACCCACAGATTTACCCTACACTTTATATAGGGAAATGTTCAGAGTGTCTACCAGGCAAGAACCTGCCACTCTAGTATTCTACCTCAGCACACCAACTAGTAGACCAGTTCTTCTATCGCCCTGCAAGTATAAGAGGCTTTACACTCAGGTATCTTGCACCTCTTCAGTGCCAATATCGATGTTGGTATAGGGCATAAATGTCACTTAGCATACTGATAATTCGATTCTACTCGCACTCACCTTCTACTTCGCCAGTCAGCCAGTTGATGGGCATGTAGATAACGTCCCCTGCCTCACCACATCCTCTACTATGCTGTGTCGTCAAGGAGGGGACGTCTGTGACGTAGATGTCTATACTTCGAGGGACCTCGTTCACGTCTCCATCGCACACGCTCACATTCGTCCACGTCGGTGGGATGACCAGTATGAATTCCTCAAAATACGCGCGATTTCTCGTAGCATGGAAAAGGATTTCCGATGCATTCGACAGCACGTGCTAGAGGAGAATAGAAACTAGGAATATATTTAAACTGAAATTGTTATGGAGAGCCAGGAGGACACGAACACACAAGTCATAAAGCTCGTCGACAATACACAAAATAACATTCATTATATAAGACATATACAATTACAGAATAGTTCGTAAAACTCTTATTATTAAAACAACCTAGTGATATCACACCTTAAAGTCAGTTCGTATCCTTTTTTATCATGCAGGTTGTTTTATTGTCCTGTTCTATATCTATCAATTGTCATTTTTAAGCAACTAAAACAAATTCAGAGATTCGGAAAAAACAGATTACTGCGAAATATATCTGGACTAGGGCAATTCTGTTGTTGTCATTTCTAATGCCTCTTGGACAAGCCAAGCAAGGAAGCCAAATGTACCCGAATTAAGACGAAGCGATGCACATTCATTTCAAGAACCCCAATAGGGTGAAAGAACGTCTTAGCTCAAGTGGGTTATAATTTAAAAGCAGAGACTAAGTAGAAGACCCCCAGTCTCGACCTGCCGCCTTCAGAGGTATCGTTTGAACTTGCTAAACATTTCAACCATGAACCTATTTTGTTCCATCTGCCTTTAATGAACTCTGCAGAACTTTAACCGAATCTAGCCTCGAACCACCAGTCCTCCGTTTTGAGCTCAAAGCCTTTGCCGACTGATCTACCAATGCTCAGGACAATTATAAGTTCATATTATAAAGAGGTAAAACTTGTATGTAGGAAGTAACCTCTGGAACTACTGAACCGATTTTAAAAATTCTTTTACTCATGAAAAGCTACAATGTCAGAGACAGATTTACAGATATAGGGCCTCGTGGTACAAATGAAAATTTGGGCTCCAACTGGTTTGTAATAGCACTGTAACAATGTTTTTTTGGCGATTAATGGAAATTTATAACATTTTAACTTCTATTTTTATCACCCAAGTTTTAAAATATTTAATAATGGAAAGATTTTGAAGAATTAATTTATCACATACATTAAAATTAATAATAAAATATATTTGCTTTAAAGTAGTTAACACACTCTCATTAATATTGTAATGGCATTTATTGCTGTAGTTGCTACAAATGCCACTTGGAAGAACCAAGCACGTGAGCTAGAAGTTACGCGAATTAAGGCGAAGTATTTCACCTTCGTTTAAACAACACTTTAAAGATATAGAGAAGATTTTACTCAAAGTGGATTCTCGTAATTTAGAAACAGGGACCAAAAAGAAGATACTCCAAACTTAACCTACCATCTCCACAGTATCGTTTAAACTTGGAAGACACTGCGACCCCGAACCTTTTTTACGTGTCTCAACTATCGTAAATGAACACGATCTTTAGCAGGCTCTAGCCTCGAACTCACAACCCTCACAGTTAAGAGCTTGACTCCCTTTTTGACTGAGCTAAAGCGGCACTTGTAATTAAATAGATTATGGATGAAAACAAAAGAAAATGCATCAGAATATTATAATTTTTATCTGCATAACATATTAAATCCTTAATCATTTTTCTATGATATTTTTTTAACACAAAGCCATATATATCGTTAAAGTCTCATCTTGTTATGTCAGATTCCTGTGCTAATGAGAGATGCAGTGATAAGAGAATGATAATAAATTTGATCTACTCTAAACTAGTCTGATCTTGTCTAATCGAGGTTTTAAGGGACTTTTCTTATCTGGAGCCACGGTAGCTCAGTCTGTAAAAGCTGTGATACCGCCACAGGTAGGTAATGGGATCAAGACTCAATACGTCGTGGTCATTAATGGTGACTGGGGCAATTAGAATACACCAAAGAGAAAAAAAATGGTACACCTTCCTAATATCGTGTAAAGCCCTCCGAGCACTCAGAAGTGCCACAACACAGCGAGGCATGGACTCGACTAATGTCTGAAGAAGTTCTGAAGGTAATTTACACCATAAATCCTGCAGGGCTGTCCATAAATCCCTAACAATACGAGGTGGTGGAATTTCTTCTGAACAGCACGTTGCAAGGCATCCCAGATATGCTTCATGCTGTAATTCCCTAATTCCATTGTAATGTACAATGGACATGAATGGGGCCAGACGATGAGGCAGGATGCTTACGCACGTGTGGCTTGTCAGAGTCGTATCTAGACGTATCAGGAGTCCCCTATCACTCAAACTGCATGCTTCCCATATCATCACAGAGCCTCTACAGCTCCAACAGTCCCCTGTTGACATGCAGGGTCCATGGATTCTTCAGTTTGTCTCCATACCCGTACACGTCCATCCACTCGATACAATTTGAAACGAGACTTGTCAGACCAGGCAACGTGTTTCCAGTCATCAATAGTCCAATTTCGGTGTTGACGGGCCAAGGCGAGACGTAAAACTTGCAGTGCAGTCATCAAGTGTACACGAGTGGGCCTTCGGCTCCGAAAGACTATATTAATGACGTTTCGTTGAATAGTTCGCACGCTGACACTTCTTGATGGCCCAGCATTGAAATCTGCAGCAATTTGCGTAAGGGTTGCACTTCTGTCCATTTAATGATTTTCCCCCAGTCGTCATTGGTCTCGTTCTTACAAGATCTTTTTCTGGCCACAGCGATATTGAAGAATTGATATTTTACCGGATTTCCGATATTCACGGTAAACTCGTGAAATGGTCGTACGGGAAAATCTAAATTTCATCGCTATCTCGGAGATTCTATCGCCACCTGTAACATCAAGTTTAAACTCCCTTAAATCTTGATAACCTGCCATTGTAGCAGCAGTAACCGATCTAACAACTGTGCCAGACACTTGTTGTCTTATATAGGCTTTGCCTACCGCAGCGCCGTGTTCTGATTGGTTCCTTATCTCTTTATTTGCATAAGTATACTTATACCAGTTTTTTTCCCTTCAGTGTATATTCATGGTTGCAATGTTCTCCAAGTTCTCAAACGATATCTTTGGAGATGGTAGGTCTTATGCTTCACTCCTACTTTTAAATAACGAGGATCCAATGGGAATAATGCTACTCGTGTCTGTAGTATACCTTAAGCTACACGTGCTTTTCAGGTGGTGCTAAATGAATAACAACTTCGCAGATATTGGGCAAATGATTAACAAGCGACTGCCCATGCGTTAAAAAAATTTAAAAAGCCTTTTTCCTTTATAGTTTAGATTTTAGGAGGGTTCAAAATAATTTTAATGCTTTTGAACATTCGAGAATATTGCACATTTTACGTTTTGTTTAAGTCTTAAAGATGCAATTTCAGATTAAGATACATAGTAATTACGTTGAAAATCATGGCCACATTCAAACAGAAAGCCCGGGGCATATGAACCGAATTCGTCGTCTTAAATCAGCGCCGTATATTATCCTTGAGCAGTGAAAGCTGTATTTTATTTAGTTTTCAAATCCAAATTTCAAAACTTGTTACGCAAATGGGCAGAAAAAGCACTTTTTGGCTGTTTTATGGGCACGTGCTGAATAATGCCAGGTTGTATGTAAAAATAATGAAATACTGAAATATTAGTCATCAGTAGATCTTTTATTTAAAAAAAAATCCATCACACGATATATTTAATTTTATATTTAAGCTTTCATTTTTTTAGTATGCGAACCTCAATTATATTAATAGTAGCAATATATTTTATTTTATAGATTAACTAGCAAGTGTGTCCGTGCTTTGCTACGGTGAACTTAATGTATTACTTTTAAACAAAGATTTTTTTTTTCTTGCATAACTCTCTAAATTCGTCACAGTACAGTTCGAGTCATTGGCATATTTATATATTTCTATTAATAACTAAGCGTATTATAACAATATTCAGTTTTTATACTACTGTATTACTACTGTACGTTGATCAGAAACGTTAATAGATCTTGCCATATTACGTGGTGGAATAGGAAGCAGAGGTTTGGACAGCAACAGTGCTAATTTTGGTGGTAATAATAAACGTTGTCCAAAATTGAGGAAATTTATGACAAACCACATGGTTTTGTATAAAACAGAAACACACATATTGACAACCATATGAATATAAAGATAACTATATAAAATGATAGAATTTTATTTGCCTATGAGAGTCACTGAAATTTGTACTTTTTGTTGTTAGAATATTGTTGATAAACATTTCGTTGTAACGTAAAAATTAACCAAGAATTAAATTTAAAATTAGTTCTTATATGAAAATGTTATATTTCGCGTCAAATCGAATTGATACTACTCAGACGATGTTTAAGTAATATAAAATAAGAAATGAATGAATGAGATGTTTAAAGGAATGACGTCATAATGATTAAAAAATATCGTTTTCACCTATTTATTATGTGATAAATTAAAAAATTTAATCTCCTGCTTTTAACCGAGGAAAACTACGCTTAAAACAATTACGTAGGATTAACGGAATGACGTCACATTCCTAGAAATATTGCTTCTTTCACTTAGTTTTTTGCGTTTAACCGGGGAAAATAATGCTTAGAATAATGACATAAAACGATCGAAAAAGGAGGAAAGAATGGATTTCGAAAGTTAAAAATTTTCAAAAACCTTCCTAGGGATATACCTAATAATTTCCCAAATTGTCACTACGATTGGATGTATGGATTTTGAGTCTTTTAAGTACAGACAGACACAAATTCATTTATATATATATATAGAGATAAAGGATATAATTTTTAAATTTTCAATTTTTTAACAGTTAAATAGAATAATTTTAAAATGTCATATATTTAAAGTTTTAGGTTTATAGAATAAAAAAGAAGTTTATCTTCAATTTGATATAAAATTTTAGATTCTAATATATTTCAAAAGTTACCTTGCGGGTTAGAGAATTACATTTTCTGCAGTTCATATTTTTTATGTTATTAAAAAATTACAGTTTGAGAAAACAAAATAATATCTTTTAAAGTTAGATAGTTACTAAAAATAGGGCTCATGCTCAGTTGGTAGAAGAAAAAAAAGCACCATGGGTAATAAAAAAGTAGCGAGTATTGACACGACATTACAACAATCTAGATTTAATAATTACATTCTATATTGTTTTTATTCTATAACATTTTTGCGAAATGTATTACTTAAAGAAAGTTTGGAAATACACTTATTTGTCTAAAATTGCGCTGTATATTATAATGTAAACCTACAAGATATAATAATAAAAGAAGTAAAACAATTTATTGTGTTAATATGCTAAAGTACTGTTAATTACTGTACAAACCCTCTAAAGAACTTGTAAAATATTCGTTCTAAAAAGAGCAAAACTTTTTATTTTATGCTGAATAATATAAATCTGCTAAAATGAAGATTTTAAGTCTCGAAATGAACTATGCCCACTTAAAGTATTATACTATACACAGTAACTTTTATGTTATTAATGTTTGTTTTATTATCCAATTTAAAGCTTATTCAAGAAAGAAAAATCTGTTTAGACAGTTCATTTAATTAAAATTGAACTTTTTAAAACTTTTAAAAGTTTTTTTAAAATGTATTATATTTTTTCAATTATTTGTACTTTTGCCCCACAGTTTTTCTGAGATCTACTAAAGCCTTCTACTCAAGACTGTGCATAGAAATTTAGATATCTTTAAAATTATGTTTTATAAAAAAAAGTTAATTCTTACAATTGAAAACAATGAAGTCTGAGTTGCATGTATAGATTTGTATATTGTAAATAAAATAAACAAATTAGTACTAATTCATACACAGTTTATTCTGCTATAAATTGAATAAATTTTGAAAATAATGTGCATAAATGATCTATACTATCTATAGTATTAATATTTTGAAAAAAAATTAAAAGGCTACAAGCCATTAAATAATTATTTTCTCTCAGGAAATACCTTTTAATGTAAAATATAATGTGCGTATTTAGTAGCATATAAATATTTTTATCTGTATTCTAAATTATTAAACATCTCTGTCGGATATGAAATATCTCATTAGATCTATTCTGAATTTAACATGCTCGTAAATATTAGACAAAACTCGCTTCATTGTTCTCGTTAAGATAATTTTAGCTTCTCGATGTTGTGTGGAACCGTAATATTTTTGAAAACAATCATGAAACTTTTCAAGGACCGGAATCAATCAAGCCTTAAACTGTCATTTAACCATCTCTGCACTATGAGAATCAAATACTTTGAAATGATGTTTGGTTTCTTTGGAGTGCTACAGGCAATTTTTAAATACGGCTAATTGGACAAGAAACTTCTGTTTAACGCCAGTTTTAAAAACACATTCACGCTCGTGTCATTTTAAACCATGGAATCTTGTAACACCAATGTTGTGAAATAACCGCTGAGGAATTAGTACGATTAATTAAAAAAAAAATAAGTATTTATTACTATGGGTGAAATTTGTTCTTAATAGCTTTAAAACAGATTTTTTAGTGTTTAATTTAAAAAATTTTGTTCTGTTTGGGCATTATTATTGTTTGTCAGAACATGTGAAAATTGTTCTCAAAAGTTTTTAAACGGAGCAAGTTAATGCTTAATTTAAATTTTTTTTAATTCTGCATGTGCATAAATAATAGTTGTCACGTGTAAATAAAAAATGTTCGAAATAATTCTTAAATACTAATAATTAATTCTTAATAATCCTAAAAATTATAATTCCTATAATTATGTCTTGTTTAGCAATTTCAAATTACTGTGTTGTGAAAAGTGAAGAATTATTTAGGAATGATAGAGCCAAGCAATATTACTCGTATATATTAACCCATATGTCTGTATATACACACACACATATAATATATATATATATATATATATATATATATATATATATATATATATATATATATATATATATATATATATATATAATATATATATATATATATATATATATATATATGTGTGTGTGTGTATGTGTGTGTGTGTGTGTGCACTCAAACATCCTATATAATTCACTGAATACTTCTATTTGAGACACTGAAGAAATAAAAAACTTAAATATTTTTAAAGAACAAATACAAATTAACTTTTTGAAAAGCAAAAAATATAATATTTCTTTCATAAAATTGTTATTTTGAGTGAAAAGACAGATAAGATACAAAAGATATTTGATTTCCCGCTAAAATCATTTCAAAAATTTACAAATCACAAAATTATACATACAAGGAGAAATAGATAAAAGAACATTACCTTCCATTCTAATATAACAGAACATTAATGAATAATAAAAGCCATTAATACTGTATAACTTACTTTCAGTTTCTCAAAATTGAAAGGCATGCTATTAAGCTGAGCTTTCTCTGAAAAGGAAATCGTAATTCCTTTGTATCCATTATTCTCGATTCGAACAGCATGGACAACAAGAAAGCAAACGATAAAAAACAAACTCTTAATCGAATCCATGATTCGCGGGTCAAAAACTAATCAACACCTAACCAGACAAATGTAATGCAGTTTACTGTTTTTGGGTTGCTCATCTTGTATACAGATAAAAAAAAGTACTGCGAAATTAACATCGAAAGTAAAAATAAAAAATAAAAACACTCCTGAGGGTCTTCCAAAAGATAAATCATAAACCAGATAGAGATTTTGTTGCCATGGCAGTAGATAAGAGTTGTTTAAAAAGACATATTTCATTCAATTACTCACACAAGCTACTCATACATCAGATTTAGGTTTCCTTAAAACTATACCGTTTGTTTTACGACGGGCCTTCGTTATCAACGAATGAGCGCATTCTTGTGTGATGTTAACCGTTGAAACATTTTTTAAACATGTTTTTGTGTTATGCAGCTTTTTCCCGCTCGGTACAACAATAAATAATTATGTGAGAAAGTAAACGTTTCTGGTAAAATAAAACTCCTCCTTAATTCTTCGTATCGCAACAGCTCAAAATTAAAAAAAAAATAGTTCTTAAAATGTTAATATAAATCATATCAAACAACAACAAAAAAAAAGTAACTTAAAAATTTCAACATAAAATAAAATTTGCCAGAAAAGTGTATTTTATACAAACAAAAAACTTGTAAAAAATATCGTAAATTGTGTAAAATAAATCTGATGCAGACACTACATGACTTCTTTGGAGGTCTATAAAACATAAATTATACATTTTTTTTTTTTTAATGTTTGACAAATTTTTGCATCATCGGAATTATAATTTGCACATTACCTTCGAGATTCAAAGTTAGTTTTGTTTCTCACGGTAACGATTACATAAGTAAAGTTCAAATAAAGTAATCTAGTAGCGACCTGCAACGTTAATATCCATTATATTGAGGGTTTTTTTTTCTTTGCTACATACATGTTTTATTATAAACCAAAATTTTTCCAGATTATTTACTACCTTTATTCCACACTAGAAATGGACTTTAAAAGCATTGTTCCAACTGTTTGAAAAGCATCGTCACTGCTGCATATGAATGCATCGATATTTTGTACTCTTGCATTGTTGTATTTTTTTAGTCGATGACTGGCAGAATTAATTTACGTTATACGGAAATTTTTCGTTATATAAAGTGCAGATTGCAATCAAAAGCGGGGGGTGGGGTCAAAACTAGATTATAACAGTCTGAAATACAAAAGTTCAGCATTCTACAGCTAATAGTTTTTCAGTTATTCGAGATACATACGTACGGGCTTAACAGTGAAACTAGTTAAAATGTGCTGAAGATGGTTAAAATGAATATTTGAAGTTTCAAAATTACGTACGCACTTGTAGACGTAACTCTGAAATCTGTCAAAACTCATCCAGGTAGAGTGAAAATGAGTATTTTCATTGAAATTGGAAATTAATTGTGATTACAATACTTCCTATACTTCGTACAAGTAAGTAAAAAAATTATTTTTGCATAAAGAACGTAAAACCATCTTTGTGAGAAATCTGATTTCGGCGTCTGCACAATTTTGTTCTAATTTAATAAATCTAAAGTTTATTTCATTACTAATAATGTGTATCCGATCAGACGATGAATGAAGATTTTAAAGGTCTTATCATACGTCAATCTGTGCATGTTGAAAAAGCAACGGATTCAGTTCGCGATAACTTTTCTCGATTAAGAATGCGCTAAAGGAGCGTTATAGTCTGCTGCAAGGGTGGACATTACGTCGATCGTGATCGAGCGGCGGACCACCAAAACTTTTTAGAGTGACTGCTTTACTAAAACCTAAGACGGGCAAACAAAAAGAAACATATTTATGGAACACCAACGCCAGCTAGACTGGAGAATTGGCTTTAGATGGCTCACCACTGCAGAACTGGCCCTAATGGCGACCTAGGACGATAGTTCACGAGTTGCATCCACACATTAGGCCACTAAATGAGCCGAGAGCGTGGATGCGTCCATAGAGTCTGCTGCGCACTTTAGTAGCGCATCTGGCTGTCTTTGATGTTTGGAGAAAAACCGCTTCCGAAGCCATCCTCCGCCAAGACCATTTTATCGTCTGCCGTCGTCGACCTCGATAAGCCATAAACCCTCCACACAGTAGTAATGGCTTTCAATGGACCATAGTGTGGAAAGGCCTTCACAATCGAACCAACTGTGTTTACTAATGTAAACTTATGTTTCAATGATTGTGTAGACGATTGCTAAAGCCGATACCGAACGGCTACGAACATCCATGCCCCAATGGGATTCGTAGCTATGAATGGACCTAGATCAGCATAACCATTCGGAGAGCAATTCACATGAATAACGAGTGTTGCTAAATTAGAAAATATTGATAAGTTTGTTACAGTAACAAAATGACCGAAGATATATTGAACAAAAATAAACCAATACGGTTCAGTCCGATCGCTCCGAAATGGCGATCGGTTCAGAGCCCTAACGTACCGCTATGCCAGCATAATAATGAGTTTTCTCCACATCCCGACTGAAGAGGAGCATAACCGTTGACGATAATTATAGAGTTGCAATTAAAAATATAAGTTATGTAAGTAAATGACCGATAGATTTGAACAAAAAAAATAAAAAATTTTTTTTTCATGAGATTTCGGTTCGCTCGTTACGACCCAAATAATGGTTTTTAATTTTTCGATTTTTTTTTCAGTACCCTGAAAAGCGGTGCTTTGAGCATAATAATGAGTTTTTCCCTGAGGGATCCCGTACCCGATCATACAAGATGGCTAACCGTTTTGAAATTGCTCAAATCCTTGCTTTAAACAAGATTTCAAAAGAGTGTCTTCAAAGAGTGTGTTATGTAGGTAAGTACATATTCTGTATTTGTAATTAAGTTATAATAAATATTATACATCTTTCTTCTAGCTCACTACACCTACGCCAGTAAGTAGCCCTACCCTGGTAAAGTCTACCTAATCCTGGTTTACTGTATTGCTACAATACGACTAATGAGACCGGGACCTATTTCTTAAAGCTATTATGAATGACCACGAACATTCATGCCAACATTGAGATTCGAACCCGAGAAGTCCGGTACTGAGCGCCATACCCATTTGATAATCATTCGGACCCCTTTCGACTGTAATCAGCAATCTATATAACGAGGCATTTCGAGTTAACATATATTAACGCTGTGGACCGTAATCAGGGCCCGACTTAGGGAAATGGGGGCTCAGGAAAAACCCATTCATCCTAGCCCCCCCTCACTCTGCTGTATACAGGTGTTGGCTACAGAATGATCGTTATATGTAGTGATGATTAACCCTTTAACAGTTTCATTTTTTTCCAGAATTCGGTCAAAAACATGTCACATTTTTTTTGTTCATTTTACATTTTTAAGTAAGGATATGTTATTAAAATTAATATTTCTAATATTTTTAAGCATTTATTACAACTTTTTTTTCTTTCTATGAAAGCATCATAGAACTGAAGTTTATCTCTAGTCTCATCGACATTCAAGTTAATTTGTGGAATTCCAGTGAAAGCAAATCTAAGAGGCGGATCCGAAGGATTATCAAAATTAGTTTAAAAAAATTGTCTTGCTTGACTGATTCCATCTGTACTACTATCAGAGTCACTACTATCTAGGTCATCTAGTAAACTTTCGCTACTATCATTTACAGATAATTCAGTTTCTGATTCCGAGTCACAGTTCGAATCGCAAGAAATTAGCTCCATACGCTCTGAATTATCCATTATTTAAAAGTAAAAATATATTATTCAACTCTTACATCAATAAAGTTATCAGGCGGTTAGTAAAATATAAACAGAAAGCTATACACTGAAAGATAACAATTCGTCTTCTGATACAAAACATGCGAAAAAACCCGCATTTTTGAACCAATCAGATCAATAAACTGCAAACTATCATTTACTGGGCGACATCTATACGAATAATTTGTTACTAAAATTGGAAAAAAATACGGCCCAAACAGTGCAAGTGAAATAGATCATATTACCCGTACGCCGTACGGGCAAATCAGTAAAGGTCCGAAAGCTGTGCCCGTACGGCGTACGGGCAAAACAGGGAAGGGGTTAAACTATGACCAGCAGAGCCTTTAAAGCTGAATCACCAATGTAGTTAGTAAAATAAGATTAGTTTAAAATAAAATAAAGAATTAATGAAATAAGTAAAATTATAAATGAATTTACAAAAAAAAAAAAAAAGTCCTGGAAAGCAAAGCGTATATTAGAATTTTTTAATTCCTTACCCGAGGAATTTGCTGCCTAAAACAGAATATAGCTGCGTGTTCTACATTTTTTGTCAACACTTACATTTGTGAACAAGCTCTCTAATGATACTGATAAAGTCAAAAATTAAAAGAAGAAATTGTCGATAGTTTAAAGTGAATTTTAGACATACGCATCCTATTTTTAACTTGAAATGGCTGTTAATTTGGGTGCCCCTTTTGACTGGGGCTTGGGCGCTTGCCCTGTAGTGAAATCCGGCCCTGACCCAAAAGCAATTAGCCGTAAACTGTTGAAATATTACATTTAGGTGTCTTGTAAAATCTTATTTGGCTCATCCTTATTTGATTGGACTGTGCAATCTACATAACGAAAAATTTCAGTATAGCTGTATAAACACTATACAGCGTAATCAAAAGCAAATTAGCCGTATAATGTTGAGACTTATTTTTAGCACTGTATTAACGCCTAGTTGTGAATTTCCAAATAGAGTATCTGCATTCGAAGTTTTTATATGCAATATTCATACTATATAGGCCGAAGGGGTAAGGCGCTGGTCTTCGGTATCGGAGTTCATTGATTTGAATCCCTCTGCTGGCATCCGTATTCGTAGCCGTTTCGAATCGGCTTTAACCCTTAAATGCCTTTTGACAACAAGCGCAATTTAGCCTTTTAAAATACTGTTTGAATAATATTGAATCTCTAATAACTAACGATGTCAATAAAATGAATACTGAAGATATTATTAAACGAATTTTCAACATGTAGATGGCGCCTCTACTTCTTTTAAGAATATAGATAGATTTATTCGTTCATTTGTTTGCTACATGTGTCTTTTTTTATATCGCTATTTTGTTCTACATTGATCAAGTTAAAATTATATGACAAGGTAACGTATGTAGTTTATATTTATGACTGGATATTCAACTGTAAAATATTTTTTGTAACCAAATTGTTCTGTTTGTTGTCAAATGGCATAAAATTCCACTAAGCTTAGAGAAAATAAACAATAACTAACCAGTGTCGGTTCTATTTTCTACTATATTGAATAGAAGTAGTTCATTTTTGTAGTTGTTTATAATAGTAGCTTATTTTTTAAATGTATATATTGTGAAAAATATGACATCCCGAAAGGTTGAGACAAAGACCTTTGCGGATAATTTATACTCATGTTGTCAAGTATCATAAAGCAAACATTTTTTTTTCTATCTCACGTTGGTTTTTGTAATGTTTGTCAATAAAATTTGTATTTGTAATAAGAATTAATAAAAAATTGTTATAGAATTTTATCAATAATATTATAGAATTTTATCAAGATAAATTAATATTTCAATTAAAGCCCAATGTTGCCTATTGGCAACATTCCATTTTTTAAACCGTAAACTACACTTAAAACAAAATATGATTTTTTAAAAAGTATTTTTCTTATTATTTATATAAGACAGAAAACCAAAAAAAATTTAACTAATTTTTAAAAAATCGGGCATTTAAAGGTTAAGCGGTAGGTCTCAGTCTTGCTAGCCCTCGTGTTGTAAAAAAAGTAGTCAATGGTCAAACCAAATTTCTTTTTTTATTGCAATCTGTATACTAAAAAATTTCAATTTATCATTTATAACATTGTGGGGCAGAACTGTAAAATGATGTGTTGTATAATGTTGAATTTTCATATTTGTGTCAGAGTTATAACGCCTAGTCGTGCATCTTCTTTTTTGATCGCAATATGCAATCTATATAACAAAACATTTCAATATAATGCGTATAATGTTGTTTGGCTTCGAACATTCACGCCAGCAATAGAATTCAAACACACGATTTCGGTATCAAAGAGCAGAGACGTTGCTTGAAATGTGAAATTTGATTGCAATCCTATAGGGGCATGATTCGTCATTTTTTGCTTTTATATAAGTAAAACGTATAATTTTACGTGGCAAAAATTTTCCATCTGGATATAGCTAAGGATTTCGCTGCTCTTCTAATTAGAATAGTTAAAATCTTATAAAACAAAGGCATATCTCTTTCCCATATATAGAGGGTATATATACATATATACATACACACATTTACACATGTGTGTATCACAAATTTTAATCGTTATCTAGTGTATTCTGACTAGATAACGATTTTTGAGGGTCACTCTGACAAAGCATTTAGTTTATTCGCAATTCTTTTGTGTCAGTTTCTTCTTACAATCAAATGTTTGTGCAAGAATACTGGATCAATTCATACGCTAGATGTCGACTTGCCTTACGCACGCATACACACTTGGGGGGTGCTTACCTGTTACGCATTTACCCATATAACGCCACAGATTTTATTGTGGGAACACCATATAAGCGGCCCACATTACTCCGAAGGACAACACAAACAAAATGGTTCCCCGTAATTTAGAAGCAAAGACCAAGTAGATGACACCAGGCTTGGCCAGCACTTCCAGTTTGGGAACTTGGAGAACCTTGGGACCACAAGTCTATTTGGCGTGTTCCAGCCATCATTGATGAACATGACGGATCTTTAGCCGGTTCGAGCATCCATCCCACTATCTACCGGTTATAAGCATTTTGCTGACTGAGCTACCGCGGTTCATTTGACATGTTCCAGCCATCATTGATGAACACGACAAATCTTTAGCCGGTTCGACCATCCATCCCACTATCCACCGGTTATAAGCATTTTGCTGACTGAGCTACCGCGGTTCATTTGGCGTGTTCCAGCCATCATTGATGAACACGACGGATCTTTAGCCGGTTCGAGCATCCATCCCACTATCTACCGGTTATAAGCATTTTGCTGACTGAGCTACCGCGGTTCATTTGACGTGTTCCAGCCATCATTGATGAACACGACGGATCTTTAGCCGGTTCGAGCATCCATCCCACTATCCACCGGTTATAAGCATTTTGCTGACTGAGCAACCGTGGTTCACCGTAGGTGTATTGCAGTTGCCATTTTCATTCGAATAGTCTAAATCGGAGTATATTTGAATGATTGCAACGAAAAAACGATGAAATGCTTTTCTTAAACTTGATTTACGGTGATAAAATATCGAAAGAACATACATAATGATTATTAAAAAAATTCATAATCTTATGGTGGATCAATGTTAACCTATGGGAAAAATAGGATTTCCTCTTCCCAACTTGTTATAAAAAATTCTAAAATAAATTATACAACGTGATCGAACATCAAATTCTTTAGAATGCTATATTTCCTTTTCCTAAATAACAATAAAGAAAAATACATTCAGTTTTAAATTCTTTGCGAGAAATTTTGCTATACTCTTTTTCAAATGGAAATAAGAACATATTCCAGACATAAATTCATAAAAAAAAGGTACACTAATTTAATTAAGCACCATCTTAATTGTTGAAATTAATTTACAATTATATACACTCAAGATCCAAAACATTATGACCACCCCTACATTTTGCAATGAACTCGCCTAGATGACGTGGAAGGCACATGATCAGATGGAAGTGGTATTTAACTGCTGCTGGAGAGTCTGCAGAATCATTCTTTCACTTACTTTTGTGTGTAATGGGAAAGGTTGCAGATCTAAGCGATTTTGATAGAGGGCCGATTGTAATGATTCGAAGGCTCGGAACAAGTAATTCCGAAACTGCACGACTCGTCTGTTGTTCGCGATCTACAGTTGTTAGTACTTATGCAAAGTGGATGAATGATGGTGAAACCAGCAGTAGACGACATGGTGTTGGACATCCACACGCTATCCAAGAAAATGGTCGTAGGAGACTGTCTCGCATGGTGAAGCAAAATAGGAGCCAGACAGTGGCTCAACTGGCAGGGCCAAGTAGAATAGTATCGGAGCGCACTGTTCAGCGGACACTGTTAGATATGGGACTATGCAGCAAACGTCCCACTGGTGTGCCTTTGCCGATTAAGCATCATCGACAACTGCGCTTACGCTGGGCCCGGGAACATCTCGAATGGTCCAAGGATCAGTGGGAGAGAGTTCCTTGGTCAGATGAATCATGGTTTGTCATTTATCAAGCCAATGGCCGTGTTAGGATACGCCGTCTTTCAGGCGAACAGTTGCTTCCTCAATGTACAGTAGGTCATACACAGGCCGGTGGTGGCGGTATTATGCTTTGAGATACGTTCTCTTGGTGTCTCCGGGACCAGTGGTTGTGGTAGAGCAGAACATGATTGCTACAGGGTATCTGAACATCATTGCGGACCAGTTTCACCCTTACATGGCCTCTATTTTTCCAGCTGGAAATGGAATGTTCCAACAGGACAACGCCTCGTGTCACAAGGCTAAAATTATGTTGGTGTGGTTCCAGGAACAGGATGCTGAATTCCAGTTAATGTCCTGGCCGCCTAAATCACCGGATCTCAATCCAATAGAATAAATGTGGGATGTCATGGGACGGTAGCTCAGAGTTCAAAGACCACCATTTCGCAATATCTCGGATTTGAGTAACCGTTGTTTAAACATTTGGTACAATCTGTCTCCGGCCATCTAACAAGGATTTGTGGCATCCATGGCAAGGCAAATTGAAGCTGTGTTGCGCGCCAAAGGCGGGCCAATTCGTTACTGACAGGTGGTCATAATGTTTTGAGTGTATATGCATACATATACCTAAAAATGATAACTATGAAAAAATAAAACAAGAAAATAGGAAGAATTAACTCACCGAATATTGCAATCGAAGTGAAAATAAGGACGAGATAATTCCAAACATTACGAGCTCTCACACACTGAAAATATGCGAATAGAATAGTATCATCGGTGCTTGTACTTTTCTCTTTATATGTCCATACAACAATCTCATGACATTTCTTCGATCGCATGTGCGGTTGAAGAAATACCAAATTTTGGTTTGGAGCGCTACGGTCTATCTTTTGCAACACGAGAACTAATGAGACCGGGACCTACTGCTTAAAGCCGATTCCGAATGGCTACGAACATCCATGCCATAGTGGGATTCGAACACACGAACTCCGGTTCCGAAGGCCAGCACCCTAACCATTCGGCCATCGTACAGCGAAAGGCCAAGTAATCTGTGCTATCGTAACCTATTATACAATACGTTAGCTACATATAAGTGTATTTAAAAATGTGAGGGAGAAGCATTTTGAAAATTGACAAGAATTTGGAACTTCCTTTAATATTATTTAATTTGTAAATATATCTTTTCGATTTGTCTATTATTATTTTTATTTGTCTTCTTGTTGTAATCTTTATATGGGGGGGGGGGTTCACGAGCTTATTTGCACAAATAGAGGAACCACCCCACCCCTGCAGATCAGAATTCATTGGTTAAAATATCTGTCCTCATCTCAGGCTACAACTCATGAAAGTGCATATACCAATAGTAGATATTTCATTTAATGATACTGAATCCAAACATCTGGAAGAAGAAACAAAATAGGGTAGAAAATTATTTTGAAACCCATAGTTCCTATTTTAAAACTAAATAAATAAATAAAAAAATAAAGAAGTTATTTATCAGTATCGGTTTATATTAAAAGTTATATAATATTTGATGTGATATACATATCCCACATAACACACAAGTTCCATAAGGCATCCCCTCGACGTCCAAAATGTCCACATTTCGACGTAGACACTAATCCGACG
>JAGEOH010000565.1:0-7500 GCA_032207245.1 Pardosa pseudoannulata
AAAATTTGATCGGCGGTATTAACAGCAAATTCTATCTACCTCCAGGGTGTTGTGGACACGATAGTTCCATTCCTTTGAATTATCTTTCTAAATAAATTCGACGTTGATTCTAAACGGCATTCACAGTATCGGGAGACTTTAGAGGAGTATAAAGATAAATTATTGAGCGTGTACTAGATCATTCTCAGTCAAAAAACCAAACTATTTTTATAGCTGCCTCATAGGGTACTTTACAATTCTGGAAAATTAAAATTTTTAGTGATCCCGTCATATGACGGGCTATGTGCTAGTCTATTAATATTATATTTCTGTCAGTGGCGTACCCAGAAAATAATTTTTTTTTGGGGGGGAGCAAATCTTCATTGTCAACAAAGGCTCCCGTAAGAAAAGTGCCCCCCCATTTTGTAAAGTCAGTTCTTTAAACTAAATGTAACACTTAAATATGCAATACATACGCACATTTTTATCTCAGACCCCCCCCTCCTAAATTCTCTTATATAGGTGCCTATAATTGCCATGTAAAAATAGACTTATTTAATTTAGGATTATCAATTATGTAAAAACAAAAGAATACATATGATATCAATCAAATTTCTCCGTTGTAAAACTATTCACACACTGATATCATTTTCACCAACCAGGGTTGGAAAAAAAAAAAAATCAGATTTATTTGATTTAAATCGGATATTTTTTAAAAAAAATTCTGCATACTAATTTTAATTGTTGTCTTTTTGCAATATACATAGAATAGTTTGTTATAAGAAGTCACATCTTATCTATCTAGTACACTAGATAGATAAGTACACACTAGCCTACTACTAGCATTCTACACACTAGCCTACTACTACCTAAAATTAAATATATAAATTTTAATCTAAATACATTCCATCATTTTGTAATAGGATAGTGAAAACTGAAAAAGATGTCAACTTAAAGAACAAATTAAATATTCTTTTAAAAACGCAAACAAAATTTATTTAAAATAAAACAAATCACAATTATTTCAATATTTTTTTAAGCACCGAATGATGGATTTAACTGTATCAATAAAAACACTAGTTTCTATGCTTTATCCACTCCTAAGTCGTTACGAAGGCTAGAATGAACAATACCAAAAGAAGAAAACTGTCTTTCCATTCCGGCAAACGAAGCCACGGCTGTTGTCGTTTGGTAGACAAACTGGATTTCCAGTTCTGTAATACTCTCTTTACCTCCCTTTACATAAAATGAATTCCACCAGTCATAACTAGTCATCGTACTTACCCCTACTCCATACTTTCTGATAACAACCCCTCAATTCTTGTAAAATACATGCTATCTATTCACACTTATTTACTTATTGGTATTACTGTGCTGACTGATTCCCAATTCTCCTGTCTTTGGAATATAGATTTTAAAAGAAGTGAAACAAAATGATTTAAAACAATGATTTTTTTCAAAAAAATCAACTGATTTAAATCAATTAATTTAAATCAGTTACACTGTTACCAAGTTATAAAAATTAGAAAATTAGGGCAATTTAAGAAAGATAATAGAAATAGTATGAAAAATTTTTTTTTAATAAATATTAATTAAAAACACATCTTGGGGTGCATATGTCCCTTTGCACCTCCCCTGGGTACGCCTCTGATTTCTGTATTAATGTATTCGTTATTTTGTAAACGGTGAAGCAGAGAGGGGGCAATAAAATTAAAAGTAATAAAAAAATTACTGTATTTTTTATCTCCAATTATTATAGAATTGTGTTCTATATGTCATAATTTCTCTTGTGTTAGGACACAGTGGGTAAAATCTTAGTTCGAAAGAAGTGTTTAAGAGGCATTAAGGTATTGGTAGCGGTTAAAATAAATTACTATTTTTAAAAGTAAAAAAGAAAACACACAAAATATCACCAGCTAGAACGTTATTATTTTTTGTACCACGTTGCCACAAAACTGAAACAAAATACAAAACAGACGATATTCAAAAATGAAATGAATTAATCAAAATACATGGAGTTTATGTACGTAGTGTAAATGTATAAATGCACGTGTTAATTATTTATGAACCACTACAAAGGAATTGGGATACGAATGAATCCAAAGTGCGAGGAAAATATCGTCAATCGAAATAAAAGAGAACAATTGGTTTTTTTTTTTTATCAGTGTTTTGATTATTTTATCAACTGGGCGGTAACTGACGTTTGCAGAGATTTCGACGCCCATTGTTTCTTATCAGACATCTTTAAAAGGGAGTCGTCAGATCGAAAGGACTACAACGTCGTAATTTCATCTTTTGGAGGTAAGAATATTTCTTTATTTTGACCCATGAAAGTGAAATGGCTAACTTTGTATTTTGATATAGACAAGTCCATTTACTACCTGAAATACTCTAAATCAAATAGTATTTTTTAAAACGAATATATTGGTTCTTTAATTTCGCGAACCTGTTTCCGAATATTAAATGCAAATCGATTACACTGCACCCATGTCATTATTTTTCATTTCTATATTGTATTTTCGTTTACTTCACAGCGATGGTCATTGAACGCATGGAATTAGCAAAGCGTTCTTTTGCATTAAGATTAAGAAGGTGAAGAATAAATTTACCCACGATATATTGTTTAAAAACAAAACTATTTCTCCTGCATTTTTAATCCAAAATTGGTCAAATAAATTCAGAATTCGTGCTATTGCTTTGCTCGGGCGTCACAGGCAAGAGGTTAATACGTCCATCAGCAATATCAAGCTTACGCTTTAATACTACCATTAGCAGAACCGCGCTTTAACAGCATTAACTGCATGTATCTAAAAAATTTAAAAAAAAATGCATTTTATGAAATTAAACTCATTTTATTGACAAACCATAACAGTGTCTGAAACCAGAAAAAATTCTAAGTTTAGAAAACCATAAAAAACCTTACCGTGATAAACACAAACCTACCTTTCTGGCTTGTTTACCTGTAGGTTTCTTTGATTGTTTATTTACAAGCACTTTCACAAACCAGTAAACTGTTTTTTGCCATCTAGACATTTAATAAAGAAATTCATTTCTATATTTCCATATTTTATTAAAAAAAATAAGAGATCTGAATAAAATTGAAAACGCTGGCGAGCGCAGGTTCCGAAATTCGCTTCCACTGCCATTGTCTGTTCCGCGGTTACAGATAGTAATATCTGTAATGTAGCTTCGTGTTCGTAATTAAGTTAGAAACTGCCAAATGAAGGCTTGAAATTAAAAAAGAAGTATCGGTCAAGAAATATAAACGTGGGAAAGAAGACGAGGGTATTTGGATGTTTTCGTTTGAGAATACGAGAAGTAATTTGCAGGTTCCTTCATCCCCAAATTGATAATTCTAATGTGACGATAACAGATAAATGAAATAATTAATGCAGATTTTTGACCGTAGTTTAACTATTACTGATGGTGAGTCATAATTTTCCTTATGATAAGGGAACAGTGGGAATATCTTAGTTCGAAAAAGGTGTTTGGGAAGCATTAAGGAATTGAGATATGAATGGATTCAAAGTGCAAAGGAAACGGACGGGAACAATGGGGTTTTTTTTATAAATATTTTATCAGTTTGGTGATAAGTGACATTTCCATAGATTTCGACGAGCATTGCTTCTAATCAGACATCTTGAAAAGGGAGGCGTCACATCGAAAGGACTAGAACCTCGTAATTTCATCTTTTGAAGGTAAGACTATTTCATTATTTTGATTCATCAAATTAAAATGGCTTTCGATAGTTGAGTCTGTTTTTTGATGTAGGCGTGTCCATAAATTGCCGAAAATACTCTACCCAAAAGTATTGTATAAAATGAACAGATTACTTCTTTAGTTTCGCTAATCCCCCTCCAAATAATAAATACAAATCGGTTGCACTAAACCTGCGTCATTATCTTTCATTTCTGTATTGTATTTTCGTTTACTGCAAAGCGATGGGCATTAAACGCAGGGAATTAGTAAAACGTTCTTTTGCATTAAGATTAATAAAATAAAGAATAGATTTACTCGCGAAATATTGTTTAAAAACAAAAATATTATTGGATTTTACCGGAAAATTTCGCAGGTCAAATAAAGTTATTTTATAACACATTCGGTAATTCCATAAATTCTTTTACTTGTAAACTTTTACACCATTCAAACTGAAGTTAAAATTTTGATTTTTCAATATTAGAGGTAAAATGCAATTTGAGAATGTTTCAGAATTTTTAGTGCTCGTACAAAGTAAAGGAAATATTGTAATCGGGATAAATTTGTGTTCTCAAATTTCCACAAAATGCAACAAACAATACTACAGCACGTCCCGTTAGTGATCAGTCATCGCTTTAACCACAACATTGGTTGCCAATTGTGAAAAAGGAAATGAGATTTATTTAGTTAAATAAGTGCTGTTAATTCGAACTTTATAATAGATAACAGCCTATTTCAGCGTCTGTACCTGCATATAAAATAAATGGATGTGAACTGTTTGAAAAATCCTAAAATGTTGATCCTAACATAAAATTTGGTAGATTGTTAATAGGATTGCCGTCTAACTAATTTTAAAAGAAACACTTGTTCTCAGAAAACATAAAAACTCTACAACTTATTTTTTAGTAATATTTAAAATGATACGCTGGACATTAAAGAGTTTCAGAAGGTACAGCATATCTGATCTATAGAATATTCCGATTTAGCAGGAGGCAATTTTTATGAATTACCTGTACCTGTAAATTGATTTTTATCGCGAGAAATGAATAACCCGATGTCTCCCATATTAATATGTGATAACTTAAGTACATTGCTTTAGGATCTCTACGACTTTCCCTTTTAGAGATAAAATATTCAGTTTCAACCTGCTTTTTTTTATCTACCGGAAGATATAAAAGTCGAAGACTAAATGATTGAATTTAAAGGTTAGGCCACAAATAAAGGGAGGGTTGCATCAGAATTCGAAATGTCGTTCATTTGATCGGGACATCAAAACTTTTTGTCGTTATGAAACTATTGCTTCTTCTTCTATTAGGGAAAGAAAAGCGTCAAATATTAAAACAGACATCATACTTATTTTTTGAAGAATCTTTCTGTCAAATTCTTGTGCATCGTGCATAAATATCGAACGGGCGATAACACCTCAACGAGCAAGTACGTGTCGCTTGATAGCTAAAAAATCTTCTTTTCAGATGAACGTTTTTTATTGATTTGTAACACATTTCACTGATTGTTTACAAAAATATTCGCTTTTTGTTTTTTGGAATAAAATTGGGTCTTAAAATTAGACTACAGGAAATTGTGTCAGCAATAATAGTTTAAAATCCATACCAGTGAAATTATGAAGCACTTATTTGAAGTAAGAAAAGACCTACTAATAAAATCAATAACTGGTTTCTTTTAAAGATTTTTAAATTTTAAATGTAAAAGGCGGGATAGTATACGAAATTACAAGCACTTATCATTTTATTCAAGTCGCGTCCTTAATATTTTTATTTTTAAAAGTATGTTTATTGTTTTGAAATAATCTCGCCAAAAGTGTACGCATTTTTCTGCTAGCTGGATAAATCGCCATAAAAAAAATAAATAAATAAAACAAGATGAATTATACGAATATTTTAAAATTTATTAAACAAAAAAAAAATACTTTTCGCTTTTTTAGTACATTTTAAGAAGTTTAATCCCTATGTAGTGTGCAAACCAAACTGTACAGCGAATTGTTCCCAACTGTAGTAACCTTTCATATTTTCTTTTGTGCGCGAACTCTAAAGTAACCCATGTTATAATTATAACTTAGTAAAAATATACACAACCTTTCTACTTTTTGAAAAAAATTATACAATTGTTTTATTACAAATCAATTTTCCATTTAATTAATATTTACTTCGTAAGAATCGGTAATCCATGCTTCTCGTGTTTTCTGGAAGGTAACGGCTTACACTTATTCCTTAATACATTAAAGTTGTAATATAAAGAATAATTATGTTGGAGTTTTAATTTGACAAAAATAAATTTCGTAAGTAAATTTAATTCAATTTTCTTATTCTTAAATCTGTAGAGTGGTATATTTCGCTTAAAATTCAAATACTGGCTTCTGATGGGTTTCTGGTAGCTAACCGGTTGACTCATGAGATTCGAATTTTTGTCCAGAACTTCTGTCTGCATACTTTTTTCCAGGGCTTCGAACCGTAATATTTTTGTTCCTGTTTCCGTTCTGGTTCGAATAAAAAAAGAAATATATCGGTACAGTTTCGGTTTTTGTTCGACGAAAAATAACGGTTTTCGGTTACGTTCCGAAAAAATAATTTTATTTTATGCATATAATAATTTGTACTAAACTTATAATTGTTTGTATCTTAAACAAATAATGTAATTCTATAATTGAAGATTTTCTTTTTTGAATCCGTACACTATGCGAATGGATAGAATTTTTTGATCGGCATTCTTATCCGTTATAAGAAACGAACTTGACGACTGAACATTCGACTGAATTCATTGTGCGTCCTACGAGTAGTTTCATGCAAGACTGAAACAGAAAGGTACGAGTGAACATGAAAAATATAAATCGAGAAGAACACGACATGTACATAGGATTGGTTTGGAGCGCTACATTCTACTTTTTTTGCTACACGAGGGCTATCGAGACCATGGACCTACTGTCTAAAACCGATTCCGAACGGCTACGAACGTCCAATCCATGTCACAGTGGGATTCGAATCTACAACTCCGGTACCGAAGATCGGCGCCTTAACCGTAAGACAAAATAGACATAAAATGACGATAAATTCAAAAATATTGATTAGTTGGTGAAAGTAAAAAAATGACTGAATATGTGTCGATCCGAATTAAACCGATATTTTTTCGGTTAGGTTTCGGTTTTCGTCTGACCAAAATAAGGGTTTTTTCCGATTTTCGGTTCAGTTTCATTTCGAAGCTCTGCTTTTTTCATTCCCGATTCACATGCTACCCTCCCGTAGTTCATTTATTTAACTACCCGTTGGCAACGAGTCCGTAGGGCACTACTTTTCGGTCTGGTGTTCCACGCGTTCCAAATCAGCTGCTGGCATGGATTCCACTTTGAGAAATAGGTTCCGGTCTCTTTAGACATCTTGTAGTAAAAATAAGCTGTTCTCCAAATAACAACACATTGGGTAACGTGAACATCGAGAAGATTCGATAGAAACCTTGTACATTCCATGTCTTAATGTGTTTTGTAAACATAATTTACAAATCGTGTTATCTTTTTTGAGCCGAGGAATCATTAATAAAGTCAAGTAATAGAAAGAACAATGTTTTGGTGCTATAAGCATAAAATTTATTATCGAATTGCTGAGAAAAATAAAATAAAAGAAAAAAATCCGATGCATTTCAATTCGCAATCCATCATCCTATTCTAAAAATATCACTTGAACATCTGTTAAATTATGCTCACTTTCTAAAATTTTAGATGTATAGGGCATTTTGTCATTTGCAGAGTCCTCGAAAGGTTAAAAGTCATCTCCGTTTCTCTAGGTTTAAGGAAGTTTTGAGATTTCAAGTTGTATA